>OZ037770.1:1532500-1707500 GCA_964035545.1 Bugula neritina
TTTGCACTCGTTTCCAGAAAAAAGTTTTACACACTGTTTTACTTTTTTTCTTGCCAAAGACTTTACAGAGAGTCAAACGAATGGCTGCCTCTAGGTAGGATGCCCAACTAAGTCGAAGAACTCTTTTGAAGTGAGCCAATTCAAGGTTATAAAATTATGTGAAAATTCTTGTACAAGTTGCCTATTCTACTCTATTATTCAAACTCAATAATGCACATGATTTCTATATTTTGTTTTGTGGGCACAAAACACACTTGTTGTTTTAATGATTACTGGAAGTTTCCAAAACAATTGGCTTTATTGCTGATATACTTGTTGTAATTTAAACAGGTATAAAAGCTAAATTATTGGAAACTTCCAACCATAGTTAGTTTAAGGTCATGTTTTCTTAGTTCCTGGCTTTTTGCCAGGTGCTTTACGTTCTATAGGAACAATGTTCCACTGATAGCTCGAACAGGTTGAATGTCACAGCAACAATAAAAATATGAAAGATAAAGAATCTTATGTTCTCCAATATTCTTTTTTAATTTTTTCAAAAGCCAATTCATGTTTAGGTTATTGCTTGTTGAAAAACGTAGTCCCCCTTCCACATTCTTTCTAATTTATACGCTCCTGACTTGTATTGTATCTCAATATACTGCATTTGAGTGCTTTTTAGTCTCACTTCACTAACTTTGCCTATACTTCACAAGTGCCAGTGCTGCTGGCTCATAAGCTAAATGTTATAAACTGTCAGCTAAAACCCATTATTGTATTCCTAGGTTGGTTGGCCTAAATAAAACAATTGTCAAATCATGATTTTATGTTATAGGAGTATACTCTATTCCAACCTGCTGCCTAGCTTTTTTTTTTTCCTATATCATAATCTTTGATGTAATTACAGAATTGGTGTGTCACATTTTCTTTGGCAACCATCCGAGTTATAAACAGCAGTAATGGTACCTATAATATTATATTATTATCATTATAATATAATATATAATATTATGTGTTTTTTTATTTATTGCATAATATATATTTTATTATTGTTGTGCACACAAGGGCAATTAAACTAGTTTTCAAAATGTGCCTCTAAATTATCAGAATATTAGTTAAAATATGTTCATGGTTTGTTAGGTAAACCTAAAAAAGGATGCTGTATTCCGTAAGTAAAAGGGTGTTGAACCATAATGAACTACAATAGATTAGCCACTCTGCTACCAATTGCATCAGTATAATATATGGCTAGCTGTGATGCTTTTGTTTGTCTCCGGTGGCTGGCTGCAATATGATAACTTGGCCAACTTCCAAGAGTTTAAAATTGGCGCAATAGTTCAAGAAATTACATACTGCACAGAGCTCGTGGTGATAAAAACCTTGCTATTATCAGTACTTATTACAACTGCCAGCTTACGAGCTGCATTGTATAATGCCGTTTAGGCAGACTACTAAAACCAAATTTTTCTCCATATAAATATACCTTAAACACAATGCAGCAACATAATTTTTATTTTCAAATTACATTGCCACCCTTACATGAGCTGTGGGTTTCATGCATAAAGATTCATATGATTAGAGAGTTATGCTATAGCCTATAGGCCCTAACTGTGCTAGTAAATGAAGAAAAAAACACACCATCGTCAAAGTTTACTTCAAGTATGTTGTTTCTCAAAAACTCAGTTTTGTCCATCACTCTTTTGCATACAAATACTTATGTAATAGCATACAGTTTAAGTTTTTTTTTGGAGCACATCTGCAAACTCTACAATGATAGGCAAGATCATGCTTTACCAGTTTATTTCAGACCTGTTTTTGTAGCTAGTAATATGCAAGCTACTTACTTTTCAACTTCTGGGTTATTTGTTCAAAACCATTAGCTTTGCTAGCAACCTGAGGCTATTACAACAGTTTTTGAAAATAGCTAGCCACTGGTAGTCAACATGAATTGACAGCCTAACAATTATAACCCATATTTTGAGGCTCCAAATATGATTTATGTAATGATAGTTTTTAATATAATGCGCTTTTCATTCACCAAGACTAAGTGGTCTAGAGGTTAAAGGTGCCAGCGATGAGTTGATTGGTAGTGGTTCAACCCTTTTCTGTGGCAATTTTTTTTTGTCAATTTATGCAAATCCTACTCATGTATAATAAATATGGCTATAGATTTAGCATTTCTTCACCCTTGGAAACATTATTCAACAATAGGACAACATATATGCATACTAATTAGATACTGAGCACTGGGCTAAGCCTTAAATTGATTTTATGGAATACAATGCACTTAAAATATTCTTATGTGAATTAGAGAAACTGAAAGTACACCAGCTACACTATAGATAGACTGTTACTGACAAGACTGCAAAGTGAAGTGAGGTGATTTAGCTGAAATTAACTCTGCCAAACAAACTAAGAATTATGTTTTGCTGAGACATTTTCAATAGAATGTAACATAGTGAGAAGATGCTAATGTAAAATAGGGAACATTATATTGGCAGAAATCCAATAGATTGCCAATTTGTGCGAGAGGGTACTATGTTATTGTGATAGCGTACAGAGCGGCAAACATACTAGGAACGTTATAATTAGTCACACAGGAGCGTAGCTAGCAGACTTTAGATAAATGCAGTGAAACTTGCAAAATGGTGTACGTTTTGACCAAATTGTGAAGAGCATAAACAGAGTTTCAAAAAACAAGGAAAGTATATTAGAGAAAACATATCAAGGAATGTCAAGCTTAAATTTTAGACTTTATATAATGAATCCCTTCTCAGGGCATAATTTCACAGTATCTCGTCCTCAGACATAACACTTATGTACCAATACGAGATACATTACATCATAATTAAATGTTGTCTATCGGCAAAAATTTTGCAGTAGCCAATCATAGTACTATAACAGGGCAGTCTGAGTGTAGTATCTCGTTTATCAGCATAATTATAATAGCCCGTAGTTGAAGATGGAGTTGGAAGCTTTTCAAATACCTCCCGCATATAATAGCATTTATGCTAGTCCTTAAAACTAAATAAACATTATGGTAGACCAATAATCATGAAAGCTCTACTCATTTGTAACTGGAGGATTTGCAGCACCACAATACTAAATTTCTTGCATTGGAGGTGCTTAGGCTGTGTTGTCATAGTTATATGTACTTATTGGGGCTTGGTATAAAATTAAACCTGACAATTATAACGATTAAAGTATTATTGCTGTGGTTTCAACTGACCAACTTTGGAGTTATTATCTCGATTCTTTGTCGGGAATGGTTAGATAATTTCATGCAATAATGAGTTTTGGCTTTATATCATTATAAATAATGAGTTTTGGCTTTATATCATTATAAATATCTACATTGATGGCAGCACTGAGCTAGAATTCTAATATCTTTTCAAGCTCATTGGGTGGCAGCTTATCGGCTAAATTTTATGCAGATATTGAATAATGTGGTTTGATAGTTATGCTATATTGTTAGGTTCACAAGCATCTTTAAAAAGTTATAATTATTGCGTTGACCATAGGTCGAAAAATTACCTAAAGAGAGGGCAGACAACTCCAAAAGATTGTTTTCGCAGAAGCAAGTAAAATTCAGCTAAACTGAATACTCCAACTGATCAACATTTTCATCTATTGAAATTGAAGAAAAGTTCAATATTATTATACTATTCTAATCATGAATAGGCACAAGCTAAAAAGATATTTATTTCAAAAAATATAAAAAGTAAAGTAACACAACAATGTTTGCGAACGCAGACTTAAAAATGTGAATATTCTAGCTTGAAATTAAGTCTGAAATTCAGACTTTTCTAGGTTGAATTGACTTTAATTGACTCACCAGAAAAAACAATTAATAAAATTATAAAGACAAGCATATAATGAAAAATGTAGTTCATTAGCAAAGCTGGAGGAAAGCACTTTTTTTCTAGAAATTGTTCGATTACATAATACATTTTTGTGCAAATGATATTGTTTAATGAAATGAAACTGTTGTATTGTTTGGCTAGATGAAGTTTCAAAAGTATTTTTAATATTTTCTCAAATAAAGTAGACATGCACTCCATTTTCACATTTTTTGGCAAAACATATGATTGGGATTCAGTAGTCAATCAGTTAAGCTTGACACAAGGAGTTGTCACATCCATCCCAAAGAACAAGACCATCTACAATAACAAACATGGAAAGTACTTAAAATTACATTTAAGTTTACAATAATCCTTAAAATATATGTTGCCTTCTGCAAATGCTAAATAAAACACGATGTAATGCTATGTTTACTTAGACTAAATCTTGCTGACTTACAATGAAATTTATTCATTTCAATTTGAAAATTCCTGTCAATAACTTGACTCTATGCTAACAACTAATTGTAATACCAAAATCACACTGCTACTTTTAGTTTAGGGAATTTATTTTCATTATTAGTTCAATATTCAGCAGAGGTTTTTCTTTAATGAACAAACAATAGGCATACATGCAGATGAAAGATTAGGTCTAGTGAATACTAATTTTGTGCCTAACAAAAAAAAATGAAAGACTGCATGAAAAACTAACAACTCTAAAAAATTGCAATTTGAATGAGGCTCAGGCTTTTAGGTGAGCAGGAGTAACCAGAAGAGCTACTTTAATGGAAGAAATTACTGACTGATTGTGTAGTTGCAGGCTGCATGATGTGTTTTGATTGTCACAACCACTTTTGAAAAGGGAAAATCCATTAAATTAAGACTACTGGCAAACAACAGAACGATAAGGAAAAAATACCAAGTAGAAATTCACTTCTCAAAGCAAACTGTAGTTAATACATTATAGATGCTTAGAAGAAGCAGGCAATAGTGAATGCTATATAGTGTAGATCAGGATTCTATACAATGACAAGTAAACTGAAATTCCAGTGCACTTTGAAACTACTTGTAAGAATGGGCTTAGTGCTTTGTAGTGCCTTGAAATTTTTTCAAGTCTAATTGGCACCATACTATTAGAATTCGCAGAGAGATGACCCTTTAAACTTTCACTTTAAACTTTAATACCTTCACGATTTTCAGTAAGAAATTCAATTTTTCTAGGTCTGAAATTTCACCGAGTTGCATTGCAAGCCGCTGGTCAAAATGTTTAGTTTGTGATAACTTAATCAGCTGATTTCAGAATAACAATCATTGGGAATGACATCTTCATGTAGATATAGATATTTATGCTTATAATTATATCGGCTGCCTTCATCAATCATCGATACTATGCTGCCAAATCAACTAATTAATTACAGTTGAAAACTTCAAAGGGCATTGAATAGCAATTAAGCAAGTTATACTTTTAATATTACAAAAAGAACTTATGCATCAATATGATTTAAAATATAGGCGGGCACTCCGCTAGTGATATTAACTGAAACTGGAACTTTTTTCATGCAGGAAAAGCAAAAACGCATCTCAACAGAAACCCAAAAATTTCCAGCACACTTTATGCTTTGACAACATGCACACAATAACTTCGTTTATGGTACAAACCTTTTTGTTGGTTGTCTTCCAACATTTTCACTAGAGCAAAGCCGAAAGAAATTTGGAAACTGCATAATGATGCCAGCCACCGTGGCATCATCTTCTCTGGAAAAGTATTGACAAATCATCACCCAAAAACTTCAGCAAAGCCTCCATCAATAGTATGTAATACTTTAGGTGAAACTAAAAAGAAAGAGACAATATTTTCGTGTAATTTAACCCATCAATAAACGCATCAATAGTTAGTGTGGCCATGGTTTAAACCTCATTAATTTCATGCTATTTAAGGCTTTTACAACTTAAAAGATGTAATTCATCTGCAAGAGAAATGTTAGGTATATGAAATGAGTAGAAGTGCAAAAGCAAGCAGGTATTAAGGAAGGAAGAGTTAGTAGGTGTACTTTGACTTGCGATAAATCAATGTGATACCAGATGTGAATTTTGAGGTGTGTTTACTCCAATCTCACTGAAAAGGTAGAAATAGCTAAATTTACGAGACACACAATATTTTATAAAATACTGCACATTCATTAAGACTTTATAAAACTTTAGTGTGAAGGGTGACTCACACTTTTAAACCGTCGATGAGCTAAGTTGTAAAAGTTTGATGAGAACCTTTTACTCTATAAATTTATGCAATATAAAATACTCTCCACATATTCAACAGCTACGAAGTTTTGTTGAAGATAAACTTCCTCAACAAATATACAGAAAAAAGCTATTTGAAAGCCAAATTTCATTAGCATATTATAAGATTATTTGTGTTTCATCTTTATAAACAATGATTTAGTCATTTAACGGATAACTAATGATTTCAATTTGTTTTTCATTCAATAAAAACTAAGTGTAGTTGGTATTAAAAACAGCTTTCATTTCTCACTTTTTTTCTCACCCTAATCTGCGTAGGCAAACAATTGGTTTGTTTCAAACACCACAACAGTAAAGCGTGACAGCATAGCCAGTGGAGAAAACAATCATCTATACTGCTGGATCAGTGGCAACTTGTGAGTGTGTCAGAGTAGTGTCTTGTTGTGTGACTCTACAAATAAATTATGAATTTGAATATACTACAAAGTTGCAAACATTGTTTTAACAAAACACAGCATTTATTTGATATTATATGTAAAGCTCAAGTTGGTATAATATATATTAAATAAATTTTAGCTTTCCTTTTGGATACTCTAAAACAAAATAAAAAAATAAACCAAAATTGGGTAAAGCCATACAAACTAGAGAGAGAAAGAGAGTGGGAGAGGGGGGGGTGGGAGAGAAAGGTTAGGAGAGAGGATGGAAGAGAGATGGGGTAGAAGAGAGAAAGGGAGAGAGTCAGAGAGATAGTGGAAAAGGGAAGAGAGAAAGGTTAGGAGAGAGAGAAGGTGGGAGAGACGGAGAGTGGGAGAGAGAGAAGGTGGGAGAGACAGAGGGTGGGAGAGAGGGAGGGTGGGAGAGAGGGAGGGTGGGAGAGAGGGGGAGAAAGAGAGAGAGGTTGAGTGGAAGGTGTGGGAGAAAGAGACAGAGAGAGGAGTGAGAGAGCTTCCAAACTAACACCATTGACTTAAAAAATGTTGATAAAAACTGCAGCAAGTCTTTAAAAACGATGCTAGCAAGTTCAAAGCTCACTATAACTTTCAAAATCAATAAAATGTCAAGTTCAAAAAACTCATCTGCGAGCAAAAAATAGTTACAGAGACAACCAGGTATTGGGCAAGAGCCAGCTAATAGGAGTACCTTTTTAGATAAACTGCATGCAGGCACAGTGAGATAGCATCGGTGAGTTGTGTCTTCATTTTAATTTCCTAAAAATGAACATAAACAAATGCTAGTAATGAAAGTTTTCAGGGTTATTAAGGGTGCAATTTTATCACTAAACATCATAGCAATAGCAAAAATTGCTCAGTACAAATTTAAGAAAAATTTCTTTCATCCATTACATAATACCCGAAATCAAATCCATTTATTCAATTCATCAAGCTGAAAAACCAAGAATAATCAGAAAGACAGTAAAATCACTTTCTCGTAAAAAACAGCTTTAGATCATAATTGTTGGGTTCAGCTCTTAAGCTAAGACACCGATGCACTGAAATACGAAAAAGATCAGCATACTTTTGACTGTCACAAAATTTATTTTACGTGCAACAGACATTTTAAGGTCACCCGCCACCCGCGAAGGACCACGTTGGTGAAAGGTGACCAGATATTTTAAGGTCAATCAAAATCAAGCAAAGTTCATCGTCATATTGCTTACTGCTTAATGCTGCAGCTTATTTTTGCTTACCAAGTTTCTTTCTGCAGAATAATTGTAGCTAGCTTCTCGATTTGCCATCTTTATTCCAGTCCAGGTTCAAATGACATCTTGATCGTTGCAAATATCCATGCAAGCTAAAAAATATTTATCAATCAGTAAAACAACAGAAATACTTACAATGATCCAAATATTACTATTACATTACTATAACATTACACAGTAACACTATGTTTATAATTGTAATACGGAAGCATGACTTTGTGGTAGTTTGATATGCTATAGCAAAAGGTAGAAAAATCAACTGAAAAACCGACAGAAATAATCAAGTACAATTAACTAAAGTAAATAAACTTACTGAATAGTAAATATTTTACTATACTTAGTGAATTGATTTACTTCCACTAGGTTTACTTTCATGATTAAATGTTTCTGTCTATTTTCCAGTTTATAGGAATATATTAAAAGTGAAACCAATTATAATTACTATTACCTTATCTAGTTTTGACTATATATTTTTCACAAATATAAACATAGTTATATGCGTATTCCTATTGTGACTGCAGATACCATTGCGGTAACTGAAATCAAACTTCATTCTACTTCAAGTTTCAAACATTGTCCCAGTTCAAAGACTAACAAGTAAATAATTAATAACTGTGAAAGCTCCAATAAGTTACTTCATTATTAAATAAGATATAACTGATTCTACTGTATATGATACTATGGTATCTGTATTAAATTAAAACATAATTATGAAAATCAAAAGTTGTATTTTGAGCACTTATATTATAGTAATTAAATTAACAGCTTAAAATAGGCACATTAAACCATGATTGGAATTTTTATCCATTTATCTTTATAATTATATTTATTCTTTATTCTGAAAGTTGACGCAACACTGGTAACAAAACTAAAAGTAATTGATTAAGTATGATTTATTCTTACACACTTTACCATTATATTTAGTCTTCCTGACTTTCAGTCTGTCATAGTGATTACTACTATATGAAAATGACTTTGACTTAGGAGTCATAATTATAGTCACAGTGTTGATAAGTCAACAGTGTAGGATTAACACAGCACTAGACTAGTACTACCTCCAGCTTTCAAGTTTATGTTAGGGTATCTCTAAGACTAAAGAGTAACCCTAATAATGTAAGCAAAGAGCAGTGAGTAATAAGCATGCTATTCAACTTCAAGTTTCACTAGTACTATAACCAATACCACATGTATTTTAATAAAATTATGTAGCTGGTGAGTGAACTATAAAAATTAAATAGGGATCAAACTTTGAGCAATATTAATAGAAATAATATTAGGACAGAGGTTTCCAATTATTAGTATGTGAAACCAAAGGGGAATGGATAACCACTATTAGTATTATTACATTTACTTTATATTTAGTTTTACCAGTTCGTATTATGATTATCTTACTTTGAATTGTAAAGTATAATAATTATAATATTCATAGTAGTATATTTATATTAGTAATTAATATGTATATTAGTAAAAACATTTGTTTTAAGTTGCTTGTTTATTAAATTATTCTAAATCCTAATAACGATAATCTTAATATTAGTGATAATCATTATGCTCATCACTGTCCCCAAGTGCTATCAGTATGACCATCGCAATGTGAACCTAGACGTGAATGTAAAAAGGCACTGCAAAACAGAACATGGGATGGAGGCAGATATCCATACCATAATACAAATATCGATATTGAATTTGATAATCATAATTATTATACAAATATAATGATAATAACTACAATGATCAAAAATAAATAATACCAAAGAGTTTTCGAATTACTATTCATAAAATCAAATATCACATTTATAAAGATATAATCATATCTATTATTAAATTTAAGTCAATTATACTAATAGCAATAGTAATATAAATAGAAAAAAGAATCATTGACCAGGAGTAGGTGCAAAATAAAAGTCAATTTTAAGACAAAGAGTAAGAAAAATACTAAATCGATATTTAAAATCACTTATTTTTAATCTTAGTCACTTACAGTCAGTCTTAGTTTAATTTTTACTACTAAGTCTTTAATTTCAAGTTCATTTTGACAATAAACTTGAAGACTTTAACTAAGAATATGTATAATTCAAAATTCCAAACTGGTACAAGTAAAAGTTGCTACTGAAGCTTTGTAATATTATTTTAAATTATTGGTATGATAGCATTAATTTTGATTCATAGCAATACTGATAGTGACAATTTCAAACATACCCATACCATTACTGTTACAGTTTAAGTTACTATTGCCATTGTGATTGCCGGTAATGAGTAAATACAACTTAAATTTATATGACTATTACTATTACTATTAGTATTACTATCACTTTCAGTACCGGTCTAGTATCAGTATCACCTTAATTCAAAATCAATGTATAATTTATCAAATTACTTTCATATTATCATTTATCAATAATATGTCTATCACTATGATATTATCATGATATTGATTTTTAATTTAAACATAATAAAATCATAGGTATAATCATAATGCTTAATTTTACTTTTAGTTCAGGTTCAATGATTTAAGAGTAAGTGAAAGTTACTATAACTATTGCCATTGTGATTGCTAGAAATAAGTAAATATAATTTAAATTTATATGACTATTACTATTACCAACACTCAGACTTACTCGGACTCACTCTGTCTCTAACTCTAAGTCTGAGTCTCACTCCACCAGAGTGAGAGTGACACTGAATTACTATAACTATTACTATAACTATTAGTATTAGTATTAGTATTAGCAAAATATATCAACCTTATGATTATCTTATTAGTTATTACAATATGTTCGGCATTGATGTTGAACTAAAAATATTAATAGTTATTACAATCACAATGACAATGCCAATATGATCAAAGACAAATCAAAATGATTCCAAGCAGTTTCAGTTTGAGTTTGAGTTGAAGGTAAGTTATAAGTTGAAGTAGTACGTAAGTGGTAGTTGATACTGATACTATCAGTGATAGGTCTATACTCCATACCAATGAACTCAATAATATTACCTATATATTACCATAAATTATATTACTATTAGTATTACCTATAATTAAAATATATTCTTTCTTTTCCAGCTCAGTGCTTCATACCCTCTACTTAGTCTAATGCCGCGCACATGACGAGAATGTGAGGTGAAGGTCACTCACAGCTAAAATCGCCAAGGATCTGTAATCCATCACTAGTAGTAGTAGTTCTAGTAGTCGTACTACCAGTAATCTGGCTTCGCTATGACACTACGAATTGAATGTTGACAAGACGCGTGCATGTTTGCTGTTGGTAAACTAATTTTTACTGAATTTTAATCATGCTAAGCTGCAACCTATTTTCTAATGAAATAATATATTCAATAATAATATAATAAATATAATAATTATCATTATAATATTTTATCATTTAATTTTATAACTTTTACTTTTAGTTTTAGTATTTTGGTTTTACATCAAAATTTACATCATTATGATTATCATTATGATTACAAAATGAAAATAATTATCATTAATCATTACCTTTTAATTTATGATTATAATTAATGTTAGAATTACCACAATTACAATCACAATGATAATGGCATAATGATAATGGCATAATGCCAATGATAATCACAATCGTAACACTAATAATAATAGTAATAGTCAAACTCAAGGATTGAGCCAATGATTCAGATTGTCTAAATTTAATTAAATAAATTTCAGCTTTGGGTTTAACTTTACAGTTCACAATTTTATTTTACATTACGACTGAGAGTCACAGTAACTGTAAGACTAAGAAAAAGAGTAAGTCATACCTTTCTTGCAGTTATTTTCAAAGTTTGTAATTGTACTGGTACAGTAGTAGACCTAGTAGTAGTACTAGTAGTAGTAGTAGTAACAGTACTATTAGTAGTAGTAGTAGTAGTAGTAGTAGTAGTAGTAGTAGTAGTAGTAGTAGTAGTACTAGTACTAGTAGCAGTACTAGTACTAGTTGTAGTACTAGTATCAGTGGTAGTAGTAATAGGACTGCGATCTTAGATGTAAGTCTAATGAAATACGAATAATAATAGTATAAGTATAACTTTTACATATTTAGTTTTACTATAAGTGTAAATATAATGAGTAATAGTAAAACTCAAAGTATATACATTAACTCAGTTTAGCATTAATGATAAAATATAATAATTATAATAAAGTAATATGATCACCATTACGATTATAATTAAAATTCTTAGTAACACTTTTATGATACTCAGTTTAATTTATTAATATTAAACATTAGTTTGGCTACCACAAATAACTAATAAGTGCTACTATAGGTAACTGTAAAGATAAGTATAAATTTAACTATAACATAGACTATCAGCAATAATAATATATCATATTGATATTAAACTATATATGGATAATGCAAATCATAGATCATACCTCATGATAATTATTCCTAATGATCTTACTTTTTATATGCTGATGCTAATAAGTAGTAATTTTAAATTTGATAACTCATGAATGATGAATAAGATAACAAGAATAATACTGGACCTAGTAATACTATTAGTCCTACTACTAGAATTTTATTATCTTATATTTGTAATACGCTTCTTTTAGTAATACTGCTGGTCAAAGTTAGTGTTAATCATATTTATAGTTAAATGTTGAAGGAATAAATTAGTTTATAACATAAACATTTCACTATGTGAATATGAAATTTAATATGAATATCCCAATTACACTTGCTGTTGCTCTTTAGAGACTAGAGTTATAACTTATAACTATGATATAATAATGAATACCATTATTTTAACTAATCATATTACTCAGCTAATGTTAATGATAACTGTAAGTCTAAAAACCATTACGGTTATAGGTATCACTGACTAATATTATTAATAATATAATCATTCGTTTTATACTTGTACCTATATTTATATTTATACTTATACCTATTTTTATACTTATGATCATATCTATACTTTCACGTATGCTTGTACATTTTACTCATAGTATCAGGGTGGCAATCGAAAAGTCATAATCGATATGCTAATCTAATAATAGAACCAACTGCACTACTATTATTATTATTGTTGATTGACCGTAGTTTTTTAGCTGGTGTAACCTTTTACCATTGGCCTAGTTATACTAGGCTGAAATGGCTAGAACTTTCCTCAGGATGTCAGCTTATCCTGATCCTAGTAAGGGTGTCTGCTGAATTAATGAGCATTTGTTTTCAGCTACTCCAAGTAGTGTCAGCCAGTCTACAATCTTGTATAAAGCTCCAAAGGCTCCAGTTACAACGGGATAACTTTTTTGATGTTTTCCAAAGGCGGGTTTATTCTAGTGCTAAATTCTGATATTTTCCTAACTTTTCGAATTTTTTTCTTTTACTCTGTAGTTAACAGGGACTGTGATATCAATTATCGTTGTTTCAGCATTATGCTTGTCAACTACTAATATATCGGGTCTCCTAACTTTGATGACTACGTCAGTGTGTATGTTAAAATCTTACAAGGTTTTCACATTATCATTTTCCAGTACTTATTCTGCTTGATGGCCGTACCAATTCTTACTTTTCTGAAACCCACGAAGTTCACACAACTACTATTGAAATTATCAATGACAAAAGGTTGTTTTTTCTTATATTCTCCTTCTGCTACCTTCTCAAACTCACTCAATACATGCATCGAAGTTTTGTCTCTTGCGTTACACATTCCACACTTCTTGCTACCCTGTTCTCTCATCATAGCCACTTTATAATTTCTAGTAGTGAATAGTTGATTTTGCGCAACTGTCAGCAGTCCTTCTGTTTCCTTTTTCAGCCAACCATACTTCAACCAGTTCCAGGAAAATGCTTTCATGTCTTCCACCATTTTGATGTATTGACCACGTGAAGCTTTTCTTTACACTCATCAGTTCTTTCTATCACTTTATCATTATTTAGTTCTACCGCTGTTCTGTCTTTTAGGAAGGTATTCAGTGTGGTGTTTCTATCAGTCTATGTTATATTTATGTAGTCTGACATGCTGCAGTTTTCAATCTTTATGCATTTTTCAGTTGACAACATTCTTCTACCGCCTTCCCTTCTGCTAAAATACAGCCTGCCTACATCTGCTCTCGGATATGGTGCACGGTTTGTTGTCATTAGCTTCCTTGTCTTTCAGTCTATATTTTTTAGCTCATGAAACAGTTCATTCAAGTATTCTATCTGTGTAATGCACTGCTGTTACTGCCCATGTGTTTATTGCTTGATTGTGTTCTCACCATTCAGTTTTGAATCCAGAACTTTTCTTATTTGTTTGTAGTACTCCTTGATCTTATTTTTCATTTCATATATTTGTATTCCATCAATCTCAAGAACTCCTAGATATTTATACGACTTCTCACCCAGATCTTTGATTACCTGTTCATCAGGCAAACTGATTCCTGTGTCCTTAATTTTCTTTCCCTTTCAAATTTCATTTCTATATTCCTTGTGAAGATCCCGGCAGTGTTTACCAAAGCTTCCAGTTCCCACTTTGATTTCCTATTTACCTTCAGGTCATCCACATATAGGAGATGGTTTGTTTTCTGTCTCGTCGAAATTTGCATCATTGAGCCGCTTCTGTCATGCGAATCGGTAGTTGGAGAAAAGGGATAGAGATAAAGAGTCTCCTTGGAAAATTCTTAGTTTGATCTTTATTTCTCCTATCTTTTCTTCCAGGTATTTCAGTTGTGTTATCCAGGTTTCATGCTTTTTCTTATCAACCTTATGACATTAATTGCTATTCCAGTTGTTTGCATCGTTTCTAAGATCTAATTTCCTTGTCTTTACATATGCTCCAATTTGTTGCTAACTTTATTTAATCATTCTGCATTGGTATTATTTTTAGTTGGCTGACCCCATATATTTTATCAGAATGCTTTTGATTTCCTTGTCAGGTGCCTCTTTAGATGTACGTATTCATTTCCTCGTAATTCTTGATAAAAGCGCTTATCATTGTAAACATTGTGTTCTGATTATATTGATCAACTCATTCTGTATATCTGTTTATCTTCTGGCTTACAGCTCTCAGGTTTTGCTTAAGTTTTTCAATCACTACACCACACTCTTTGTTCTTTATCCTATATTTTTCTTCAACCATTCTTCTCAATGAATCATTGTAAGCTCTACTTTTTCACTCTGCTATTTTACTTAAGTCTGATCTAATTTCTTTTTATTTCTTCTGCAGTCGTATTTTCCATACTTGTACATTGTCAGTTTTTCTTTTTCCTTTTTGTTACACACTTGTTCTGTTACTATTTTTCGCACAAGCCATGGTGGTGTTATTAAGCTCAATGGTATTAATAATCTCAACACAGTTTAGCACATCATTAATCTGTTTTACTGCCTGTAGTAATTTGACCCTCTCAATGTGCCTAAGGGCTCTTAGTGTTGGTCGATCATTAGATAGTTTGTTATGCTCATTTATAATTTTTCTACTAACACTTTTTCTACCTCTGAACTAGGTACTCTTAAAATTCTCATGGCTGATTTATATGCTATCTCATGTTGTACTATAACATCCTCTATTTGCAAATTTAGCTCTTCATTATATCTTCTTCACCAATTGATGTGCCTAGTTCTTGCAAGGTTCCTTCTTCAATCTTATGGAGTTCTTCTTCCATAAAATGCTTGTGTTTCTTCATAGTTCTTGCTTAATCCGCTAGTCTCTATTCGCTGATGTTAAACTCTCCTCTGTTTTCCAGCGTTTGCACATTCTTTTTAAATAATTCTTTGATCCGGGTCTACAGAGCTCATACATTGTTTTTCTATAACCTCTCAATTTGGGTGCACTTTTGAAGCAGCATTTCATGACAACTTTGTTTTCTTCTCTTGAGTATTTTCTTTTAGTTGTGCCATTAACGGGTTGACGGCCGTAGGTTGCCTGGCCCTCCACATACCCACTGCCAGACGAGACATGCCATGTTTAGTTGGACATACCATTAACGTCGTTGGCTTTATTAGTTCTATTTTAATGGATCATATTATTATTTTTAATTATTATTATTATCACTATCAGTAGCAAATAAATAATTTTATATTTGTTATTAGTTACTACTTATAGAAATTGAGTGCCACAGCTTGAGGGTTATAAAGTCAGTCTTAGTCAATGTAATGGGGATGCTGATACTGACATTTGGCTTTGAGCTCATAGTTAAATTGCTAACAACTATACCTAAGGATAACAGGAGTGTTAAAATGTTAGTTTATAAGGATTATAACCTTAGAGTGGAGATATTATTCTCAATTTATTTAGTTTTTACTTTACTAACTTTTATTTTATTCATCAACCTTACTGTCTATTTAAATAGCAAACTAAAGAATAATTATGAAGGCCTTTGAATTGAAGTACTTTTCTGTAGCTGCATGATTAGATTTCAAGTATTAAAATAACATACTAAGACAGAATACCATTATATGAGCTAGATTTATAAAGTAAAGAAGATTTCTTTGTTAATCAAAATATAGGTGTCACATATGCCTATTTTTAAGATTATGTTCTTATATGTGCTGTCTTTTTAATATTTTTAAAGTGCTACATTTTGAGGGTAGCCTACATCAATATGACTGCCCTGTAATTGCTTGTCAACTATAAGAGTTAGACCTATAAACTGTCTCATTTTCAAATTATCTTTACTTTTCTAATTGATGTTAACATGACTATTCCTATTAGTATTTTGGTGTTTACCATTAGTAATGTTTGAACTAACATCAATATCATTGTTAATTTGTCTAATTATTCAAATTTTAATATTCATCATTTGTGAACAGTAATAAAATTTTGTCTTTCTTAAATTAATGTGATGCTAGATTAGCTACTCTAGCAAGTGTGTATTGTGCAATGAGTACTAATGCCATATTTTTGCACTTCTTGTTCTATATAATTTAGATTTAAGGTAACAATTCCTAAAGCTATCACATAATGCTGCTATCAGTTATAAAGATGTCACTGATCCAAACATTGAAAACCAGCTGAGTGCATGCAAGGTTGAAAACTTATTTTCTCTGGTTAGGTAAGTAGAAAGGTATTTGCTGTAATTTACAACTATTTTGTTTTCAACATCCTTGATGTCCATCTCTAAAAGATAAGTAGCACATAATGGTACCTGTTTTACTTAGCAGAAGAAATTATTGTCAAAGCTCTATTACTACATTTTAAATTGTATGACACTCTTTTGACTACATTTGATTTCATATCTCAAATAATTATATTTCTGACTCATGAAACTGTAACCACACACTTGAGAACAAAATAAATAATGATATGGAAGCTTTCTTTAACTTTGTCAATTTAGTCAACAGCCAATGACTGAAAACATGTTTTGTACACTATTGATTGCCTCTCTATTTCCGCTATAAGGCAGAAATTTTAATCTCAAAATTTAAGACACTGGCAATTCTTCCCAATAATACGTTGTTCAAAACAAATATTTTTTGCCAAGTAATATAGTATTTAATTATATTTTTTAGTCAAAGAAATTTGTTTGGTTTCTTGTGTCATCTTGAATAGGTTGTTATTCATTATCTTTTTCTTCGTGTTATGGCTATGAGTGTATATAACCTTTGCTGACAGGTTTTTCCCCCATCACTATATGTTTCTCTGTTTACTCTCTAACAGTTTTATTTCCGTTCATTTTTTAGAGTTTACTAAAATGACATGGGTGTGCTTTGTTGTGGCTCCTAATTGAGCGCATCCGTTGAGATTATTGGAAGTTTTGTTGAAACTGAGCTGAGGCCTCTTATTCCTAAAGGCAAGAATTTGAGTCATCTTAGCTACTTGTAGCATATCAACATCGAACAGCACCATTCCACTACTCTAAGCTTACGGTTTTGGCTGCATTAGATCAACAGGTAAGTTTAATAGTTTGTATTTCGTACACTATTTCATGATGTCTGTTCAGCATTTACTTGGTAGCACACATTTATAGATTTTGCATTCTTTTAGTTTTTTGCAGTACAACTTTTCTACGCAACTATTACACTGTTGTTGCTGTTAATTGTAGTTTATTCTGCTTGACCATGCAATTATTGAATTATGTTGCAAAGGTGATTGAGTCCTTTTATTTAATTTAGTACACACTGGAAATCTGCAGTTTTTAGCCATTTTTACATTTTAGCTGCTAATGAACAATGCTTTTTGCTTAAAATTAGTGAGACATCAAGAAATACACCTAAATAATCAAGGTTCTTCTTAATTTTGCATGATTTCTCATGTTTTTTCCTATTTATTCATTTTATTTGGATTGCCTACTGTTACAAACTAACCGTGGCGATCCCCAGTCAGAAGTTGCTGTAATTAGAAAAAAAGCATAGGAAATCAAAGAAAATTAAAAAGAGCCTTGATTATTTAGGTGTATTTATTGATATTTTTTTAGTTTCGGGCCAAAACTCATGTTCATTAGCAAAAACTTGAGATCTTCAGTATGTACTAACTTAAATAAAATGAACCAATCCCAGTAAATTTCTGCATTTTCTAATACTTCTTAAATTTACACCTAAAATAGTGCTGTCTTAAGAAAATGACACTAGCTGCTGTTTTCATGTATGTGCCCCAATTGTATATAATGCTGTTGATTTGTTTAGTGCTTTTTCTATTTGTTTGTTATATAACTTTTCTTTTATGGTTGTTGCCAGCACCTAAAGCATTATTCATTAGTGTCAATTAATTTCTACTCACAGTTTTACTGTTACATAGTTTATAAAGCCCTTGTGTCAACTTTTCTAAATATCCTGGTTAAAATTGTTCTACTTGATGAATGGCATAGGGCATATGCAATAGCAAAACAGTTGCAGGCTGTTTTGGAAAAAAAATTGTGCATATAACCTTTATTTTATACACGTTATTTAGGCTTTGGTAGAACTGTTGGAGAGCCTTCCTCTTGAATAAAGCTACTCAACTTCCCGGATTCTACTTTATTGACATTAACCCACTACCTACAAAACGCCTTGAAATTTAGCTAATAAATTATGTATTTTGTGATTTTTTTTAAATGTACAATGTTATGTATAAATTACAATCAGTTTATATATATATACATATCTTTTACTACTTAGTATTACAGTGTAAAAAGCATTTCAGGGTTAACAATTTAATTAATTGGCCCTAACAGTAATTATGTATAATACAGATTTGCAGATGCTTTAAATGAACCCAAAAAGCTGATGTTGTTAAACAGTGTACAAAATAGTCACCTCATATCAGCCAGACATGCTTAGTCATTACCTAGCATTAAAATCATATTATGAATGCAGTCAAGTTTTGATATACATCCCTATTATTGATAGTTTGTGAACCAGCAATTAAATATCAAGAAGCAATATTACTAACCAATGTGCTGGTTAAAGAGTTTCAAGTTGTAGTTATAGTATCAAACTATTATAATGGCATAAAAACTATCAGTTAAAACATCTTATTAATATTTACTACAGGAATACATATTATAGGTGTGCTAAAAATCTGGTAGAAGCATCAATTATTTTAGATGTTTTGGATTTAGTATCTCTGTACTATAATGTAATATACAGAACATCAGGTGCTGTCTCCACAGTGCATTGATGGCACTAATGAATATTGATACATGCAGGCAGTGTTGGTAATGATTTATTGAAATAGGAGTTTAAAAACTGTTTAAACAACAATAAAAAGCCTGAGATTAGTCCAAGGAGAGGGGTATTTCAAGCTAGCAGATGAGCAATATAGATGTGAAAGTCTTGCCTAAAAATCATTATTGTTATATCTAGTCATTAATTTCTTGCAATAGATCAATTTCACTATTGAGAAGAACAAAATTAGCTAGTAAACACTGTAATAGAGTCAAGGCACTTTGGCAGTGCTAGTTTAAAATAAACCTGGGATAGTCGAATAGCAGAAGTACTTTTTGATGCATAATATAATTATGTACAGCTTAAGATTTTGCAATACTGTGTTTTCAGTGCGATATTAATTTCAATAGCTACATTAAAATAATGTACAATTCTAGCAAGTGATGCAAAATCTTCTAAGATGCTATGACTGTAGCAGTTTGCTACTAGTCTCAAGTAACAAACCAAATAGCCTTTCTTTGTGCCATCATTCAAATGCCAAACAAATAACTCATTCACTCTGTAACAACAAGGTGGTCTCCCAAGTAGATTGTTGGACATTTCAGGCATTAATAACCAAAAGCTTTTCACTTTGGCATAATTGTATAGTTACCCAGCTAAATAAATAATGTATTCATGGTATTGTAATTCCAAGCCATGCATTTATCTGTGAATGCAGCTAAGTATTTAATACGGCCATATATTTATGTACTATGTAGCAATGCCTAATGTAGCTGTCAAGCTTCTACTTATACTCATTTTACTGATGCTTTACTTCTGATTACATGATTACAAACATAGCAGTTCAAACAAAATTATTTTAGATAGGAATAAATATAATGCTCCTAGCAAATGTTGTAAAACTATTTTCCAAAAACATATACTTTGCAAACAAACTTTTCAGAAAGTTATAATGCATTTATCATATTATTGTTTCATTTAAAAGTTATAATGATAGAATATTATACTTAAAACACACTCAAATTTTTAGATTCTTGTAATATTGTTAAACAAGAGTTAACAGTAAGATTGGCTGTAGAGTAGAATGTTTAGCTGTTTGTACTGAAGCTAACAAGTAACTGGCATTAAAAAGAGATGTAGATAAAAAGTGACAGAATAACAACTGGCTTGTATATTGGTAGTGCAAAAAGCTGTATATAACAGTTTAAACAAATACCCATTAGAATAAATGGTAACCCAGTACTTAAAATGTGGTATGTCATAATACATATTTGTGGTGTATTGACTAGGCTAGATCAACACATAGCACTATATAATTGCTTTAGTATTTACAATTAGTTTGTGGTCTGGTGGGATTTGTTGATAGCCATTGTCTTTATTAACATAACAGTTTCATAAAATTAGCAGTTTTCCTTACTCACCTAGTTAATTTTTAAGATTTATGTACAATATTTACATATTAGGATCTAAAAAATATCTTCAACCAGTGAATATCAAAATAATGATTAAAGACATATTTTATGTCATATTTTTGTGGCAATCTAAATAATAAGCTGGTCTAAATTGTACTTGTGCAAACAGAACCAGCTCATGAATATATGTTGTCTTCTTTTAACTTGACAGTTAATCTAATATGGATGTGTATTTTATACTTGCTTTTGTGTTTAAGGTGATAAAATTGCACTGGTAAGGTAAATAAACATTGCTTGTTTGGCATGCTTTTGCATGGCATTGCATATTATGCTAAACTAATGGCCAGTTTTGCAGTAGCTTCACCATAACCTTCAAAAGAATGCAAATATCATCTAATTATTGTAAGCTTTTTAAGTTAATTTGTCTAGCTATAAACACATGTAAAACTATTAGGCTATTCCAATTTCACGATATACATAGCTCTATAATTCTGAAAAACTGCTAGGTAGAGTGGAAATTAAACATGATCTATTCATTGCTAAAGTATTACAGCTAAGAATAATATATATGTGATTACCTGAGTGATATCACAATCTTCACTTGCTAAGTTAGTTTAAATATACAGGAAAAAAAATTAATCTGGAGAAAGATTATATATTATGAGAAGCTGTTTTTGTAATAATCTCCTGCTCTAGGGTGATTTAGAAGAATTGTTTTAATGCAAAACTTTTGCATACATGAGTTGAATAAAATCATTGAGAGTTTTATGAAGGTCTATTTGTGTATAGGTAGCCCTAATGCATGTCACAACTCAAGTTTTTAAATTTTATGTAATTTGTGGTGCAAAGTTGCAAATAAAAACCTTATTTTAATAATACTTAGACATATGCAAGCAATAAAGATAATGAAAAAAATGCTATAGTTGCTAATTAGCTAATATTACTTGCATATGATGCAAATATTTGTATGCATGCATGTTTAGTTTATTAGCATTGGTTAGATATAATTGAATATATAGATTTGATGTGGAAATTGAAGAAAATCAATATGTTGTGTTCTATATACAACAACAGTTTTTAGATTGGTTTGTTAATTACTTCATAAATCATTTATTACTTCATGCAATATTTGTTCCTGCAATTTTGCAGAGTGGCAAAATGCATTTCAAAGACATATATTAAGTGATTTTAATTATACTAGAATTTTCAAACCAAGAATTTTTGGGGAGTTTTCTTCTTCCTAAGACATATGTGGCAATTGAACACATAATAAGTTGTAGGCCACAACTCCTTTATACAACCTTGCAAGAAATTATGCAGCCATTTAAATAAAAAAGGAATTATTGAATTTATTAATTCAACATCATTAGTATTTTATAAATATTTGTTGCATTTAATTAATAAGCATAAAATTTGTTTTACAAATACTGTAATTAACAGCATGGTAAAAATATATTATATATACTGGTATATATTTTGTATTGTATTAGATTTAGGCTACATTGCTAATTAAAATAAGTTAATGGCTAAGTTTAAATATCTTCGACTTATAGATTACATTTTAATGTGCTATAAAAATTTAACTCGTTTGTTACGACATTTCTCCATGCATAAAAGCAAAACTTACGGCAAGAAATCCTTAGCTAGAAAGATAAATAATAATTTACTTTAATTACATCAAAAGCTAATATCAGCAAGCATTCTATAAATAATGGGAATTTACCTAGTGTAATTTTTCTTAAACTAGCTAAGCTTGCTTGGTACTTTAATAAGTTTATTGGCATAGTGTATTATGTTATACTTATATATTTTTAAGACTTTAAGGAAAATGATGTTTTAGCTGCGTTATTCCTAATGCAAGCCTTATAAATTTACAATATATACTAAAATATTATATTTGTAATTAGAAAGAAAACAAATTACTTTCATAAACTTATAATTATTGCATTCTGTTATTGTTAATGCTAGAATAACAAATTGAACACGGCATATGCTTCCCTAACCAGATGCTTTTAAACGGATTAAAAATAATTTGTCAATTTCTAATTATGAGGAACAAACTCCTCGGTAGTTTCTACATTTGCGCATGATTTTATCAAGATAGGCTTGCTTTTGTGTCAACCTTTAGCCAGTGCAACTATACTTTATGTAACGAGTAAAACAGACTCATTTCAAAGTACACAGTCTAAAGGGTAGGAATTACTACAAAGAAAAGTGCCGGTTAAAAGTTAATTATAATTGGAAATAAGGTGAAATATCAGTCAGAAATTAAAAAGTGTCAACTAAAAAGGTGTATTGTTATTTCTTTTTGGCTTAATGGAAATGTTTTTTGAGGAAGAAGTACGAGAAACATCTAGGAGGGGTTCATATCCACCACTGGCGACTACCTGTTTATTGATGAAGAACTATCCAATGATAGTACAGTATTATGGTCTTTTGCCTTATAATTGGCTTTGATTTTTTTATGTCTAATTACGAGATACTAAACAGATGCACAGTATGTTGTGCATAGGCAGTTTTTTTATGTCTCTAAACAACATTCTAGGAAAATATATACTGGCTACAGCAGTGGAACATGGAGGGCTTAAAATTTTACTTATTATGCAACAACTTTTTCAGAAATTTCTTTTGAAAAACTAAAAAAGTATATAAAAGAGGAGTGCAAGAGCTAACTTTTCATGTATAATTTGTTAATGTGAGACAAAAACTGTTTGAGCTATCCCCTGGAAACCGTTCATATATAACATAAAGCAGTGCCTGAATCTCGAAAGTAGTAACCTTTAACTAACTGTGTTGCCTCACAAAAAAGATAATTGTTTTCCTATATAAACTCTAAAGAGTTGAGTCAAACGAGTGTGGTGGTCAGGTTTTAAAGTTCATTATAATTCACAGCGCGCAGATTTACCTAATGAAAAACAACAACATGTTAGCCAATAATAGAGCTAAAAATAGGAAGTCTTATATATTATTCCAGCAGCATTTGTATAACCTAAAGCATTTCATTTTAGTACATTATTTTGAAAAGGTCTTTTATAGAAAGGAATGAATTGGTGCATGGCTACTAGTCCCATGTGGGAAAGTCATATGCACACTTTATGTATTTAAAGCAAATTCCTGTTATAAGCTCATGTTGCCTGAGGCTAACTTTCATCAATCTAACGTTTATGCTGTAACTGGGTGGATGATTGCTTAGGAAATGGGATGATCAGGATTGTTTATGGCTTTGTTCGTGCAAACACTTCGATGCACCATTAGCTTGCCAGCTATATTATTCTTCAAAGTAGGTAATTAATTTTGGTGATTCTAAGTTCATTTGGGTGCCGCAATGTTAATTTTGTTTTTAGGTATGTGTTGAAATACTTTATATGCACTTTCATAAATTCTCGTTCTACATACCTTCTTTTGTTGCTGCTTGCATATTTCCAAATAAGCGTAACTTTTAAACGGAATTACATTTTACCACATTATCCAATCTAAAGATCTCCAAATAAAATGATTCTTAAAAAGCCCCATAATAAACTTAGAACAGCAGTTGCATGAGGCAATACCTAAGCACCCTGCATTAGCACCTGTTTCTAATTAAAGTGTGTCGCTATTTGAATCAAATTAGTGTCTGGAAAAAGTATTTACAGCTGTAATTAACATAACTCATCATATGGTGGGAAAAATGTTCAATCTTTAATTGCAATCACTATATCTGTAAATGCAAGTGTATCCTGCCTTAGAAATGTATGCTGTAAATAACTCAAAGCCCTGTCATTGATATTCCAGACTTGACTAACGAAGACTCATCAAACTGTGCTTAAATACATTTGCTTTTCATGCATTCAGCTGATTATAGCTACCAAAGTGCTTGTGAGCAAAACTGTTGTGGCCTATGTGCTGTGTACAACATATTATATAGCACTTTTGTTCATACATTTCTTATTTAAGTTACATCTTCTGTTTATGAACTCTCATTTAGTCTTCTAACTGTTAAGTAGTTTTTAGGTACAGTTTTCTCTAACTTGTCATAAGTCACAAAGCCATGCTTTACGTGTATTACCAAAATTTTGTTTCACAAACCCATTGTTTACAAAATGTAATTGTTTGAAAGAGATGCAAACTTTCTTGTGTGCAAAAATATCACACTGGTAGTACTATGCAAAAACAACTATATATGGTTAGACATTTGAAACATGAACTTAGATAAAAATGGCACAGGTAAAAATAGTGCAGCTTAAATATTGGGGTTTGCGGTGAGGATTAGAAATTTAGAATGGGGTTTAGGTTGAGGGGTTTAAGGGCTGGTGGCTTGAGTTTGGGCTTTGAGTTAAATTAATGTTAATTTTTCCAAACCACCATCTAAAACCTCAACCTCAAACTATTTGGAGGTGGTTTGGGGTTTAAAGAAATGCATTGCAATAATTTAATTTATATAGACCTCAACCCCAAACCCAAATCTCTACTCCCAAACCCCATCCTAAATCTCCAATCTCTCACCTCAAACCCAAAAATTTAAAATGTGCCATTTTACCTACTGTTCCATTTGTGCCATTATTACTGACGTGCTATGATCACTAATATGATAAGCAGTGCATAAAGTGCATTCATTTTAGATTGAATGAATTTATTTTGAAATAAAGAGTTTATTGGGGACACACGCACACACACACACATATATATGTATGTATATAATATGTATATGTATACATACACACACATATATATATATATATATATAGTAAAATGAGGGTTTATAAAACGTTACTAGAGTGCTCTATAGAAATAAATCTAGAGCGTAAACATTAGAAGAAATAAAATGAGATTTGATTAATATAATGGCATTTATTACTAGTAGTTTCGTACACAAGAACGATGTGCACTCGTCAGATAAATTAGCCACTATGAATGCTTACAACTATAAATAATGTAATATGCAAATGTACACAGATTAAAGCTAGAAGATCAAAATATAACAAAAAGTAGCATTGTAATTAATTGGCTATGTTACAGCATTCTTGAGTAGAAATTTACTACTATGTCTGCATATGGATAAAAAGTCATAGCGCTTATTGAGGGAAGACAACTGTGGCTTATAAAGAATGAAAAATTTTTCCCATGAGCATAGCTGACAGATTTTAGTGTTGTTGTTGTATGGTTGAGTTTTTCTGAGAATTTTCCAGGATATGGTAAAATCCAGACCTTTGTCTTTTAAGGTCCAGATGTGTTTACTCAACTCAGTTTGCATGCGCTTGGTTGGGTGTCTGAAAGAAGCAAGGTGGTTGTAGTATCTTGCCTTGAATGCAGTGGAGGAAATTCCTATATATGTTTCAGCAGTATCTTTTGATGGGACGGATACTTTGGCCTGGTACACAATGTTTGAGGTGGTGCATTCTCCTGGGAGCGGGCATGTCTTTACATTTCTACAGTTACAGCCTGCCTGTGATATAGTGGTAGTGTTGCATTTAGTAACACTTCTGTTGTGAGCAGTGATGGTCTGCTCTAAATTTTTGTTATTTGTTTTTGTTATATTTTGATCTTCTAGCTTTAATCTGTGTACATTTGCATATTACATTATTTATAGTTGTAAGCATTCATAGTGGCTAATTTATCTGACGAGTGCACATCGTTCTTGTGTACGAAACTACTAGTAATAAATGCCATTATATTAATCAAATCTCATTTTATTTCTTCTAATATATATATATATATATATATATATATAAATATATATATATATATATATATATATATATATTTATATATATATATATATATATATATAGATTGAGGTATATATATATATATATATATATATATATATATATATATATATATATATATATATATATATATATATATATATATATATATATATATATATATATATATATATATATATATATATATATATATATATATATATATATATATATATATATATATATATATATATATATATATATATATATATATATAGCACAGCTATAGTAATTCCTAAAGGAAGCAAAATAAAGCATATTTATAATGCGCACTATAAATTTATTATAGATAAATTGTGACTTATATAACATAAACCACATCCATAAATACAAAGTATTTGTTTTGGTTTCAAATACAATAACCATATGGTTACAATTCTACAATTTTATACAAAATTGGAGTTATATATTATAGTCTATATATCAGACCCTTTGTACGTTGAAACTCTTAGTAGTCCCGCTTCATCATATATTCGGTCTGCAAAAAAAAACACAATTTTGTTTGCACATACAATACTCTATTATACTAAAACAATATGATTGTTATGCTGAAGCAAAAGTACATGTCATATTCATAACAAAATATATTGCAATAGCTATAAAAATTACCACATATTATATTAAACATCAATTGATTGTTAACATCAAGTGAAAATATTTTATTTTTATTTTTAAGAGATCTTTTCCTGTTTTCTAAATTTTAAATAGTGTTTTTATAATTTGAAGTAATTAAATAAAACATATAGTCCATTGTTTAGCTCAGCATTGAAAATTACTGTTTTATAGAGATTTTCATGTCATGCGAATAGCACAAAAAGGAAATAGCAATAAAGAGCTCAAACCTATACACCACTTAAAAAACAATAATGTATAATCACTATACTAAGTGTTAAATTTGAAAAAACACCCCTGAATGTAGTTAGAACTTTTCAAATTAGCTTATGTTTAATAATTGCTTTGTATTAATAATTAAATTAATTCATTAATAAGTAATTATAAGTAATTGGAGCAAAAGTGCGTTGTGTGACGTACTTTTGCTTTTAATTACTTTAGAATGACATTTCCCAGCTATAGAATCATTTGCATATAGATAAATTATTACAACTGGAAAACAAGTTTGTCACTACTTATGACTTGCAGTTTCTATAAAAATAGCATACTTTTGCTTTTAATTACCTACTTTGAGTTCATCTAAGTACTTAAAATACAGCACAAAAACATAACTAAATGACCAATGTTAGTTCAGTTATAATGAAACTATTTTGTTTAATGACTTAAATAAATATTTGAAAAACGAAATTAATAAAGTTATCTTATAGCATGTTTAAAGTCTCAAATGAGAATTTTAAGCTAGTTTGATTTTAATTTTGCTCAAATTAATTTTAATGACAAAACATTTAGACTTGAGCAACTTAGTATATTATGTTATTATAAATAGCAGTAGCAAATAACGATTGTTTTATTTTCTTACCTGCTCTGGTTTTGCAAATAGATGTGATTACAAGAGTCAGAAGTAAAGGATACAATAGTGACAGGTGCTTCATTGTGGTAGCAGGTGCTTGACAGATAAATTGCTAGAGAGAGCTTGCTAATTCCTCAAGTTGAAAATAATTAAATAAAACTCTTTATATTATTGTGCTTTTATAATATTATAATTATGGAATGTCAGCCAATCAGCTTACATGTTCAGTATATTACTCACAATATAACTGACGCAGCCGAATGTGTTATAATAATTTTATTTAAATATTCACAATATATGTTAAGTGACTTAGCATTTTACTTTTAAACAACAAAATGAAGTATGGATATAAAAGGCTCCTTATAACACAGCGAAAAGACAATTGTTCAAATGAAATGAGTTATATATAAGCCCTGGCTTATTGCATATAGCAAGAAATTATTAACTTTGTTGTTGAATCTTTTTGAAATACAGAACGCCAGACTTGTACCATTGCAATGTCAAAACTGCCAAAGTAGAGATTGCATAAGTTATAATTTTATTGTAAAAATATTTTTTCCTTCCTATTCTTGTTTAGTCAGTTTAATTTAATTTTTTTATAGATAAACATTTCTAAGCTTTTTTAAGTTATAAATATTTTTGTTAATTTTAGTACAGAAAATATAACTTCTTGTAATGATTTTTAGGTATAGAATAAAAAAACTAAAAACTGTGTATAGGTAGTTTTTTCTTTATATTCATAAATAGTTACACATTTAATAACTCAACTTTTTTGTAATAAATACCAATGTTTTATTTATATAGTAGCCATAACTTAAGCTAAATATATGCTTTCAAGAGTTGCCTATATATTTTAGCTGCTATATTGCTAAAATTTTCTTCAAAAGATATTTTAATCATCAACAATCCCTGCAACTATTCTTACGCTTATCATGTGTTTAAGAAAATTACCACCTTTTTGAACCATTTAATGATGGGTCCTAATTTGCTATAGTTTGCATTAAATAGAGTATATGACTGACCCAATTCTGTCTATTATTTAAAACAATATGTGTTTCGTAATTATTTCACTCAAGTGTCCAGCAATGCAATGTATTTATTTTAAAAATCAGTTGACAAAAAATTATGCAAAGACATAAATTTTGCTTTGATTTGCAATATAATACTGATAAATTGACTAACATAAAATGACTTATTTAATAATTGAACATTTCCCAGTATCATTGTAACAAATGCAGTTGAATAAAAAGACATTGAGCTATCAACAGCATTAGAGAAATTGATGTAAAGTCAAAGAATGACACATCATCAGACTGAAAAACAATTTGTGTTCAAATCTGGAAGCATTAAAGATTGATATTTCAAAAACTATTATAGTAAAAACTTACAAAAAGGAACTATACGAAGCTTTGTTTAAATATTTTCTGTAATAACTATATCTGGTGTTTATAAAAAGCTGTTTTTGAACATTTTGATTTATAAATTAAAAAGTAACAGTGTTTGATTAACACATGGTATAACTATGGAAACTGTGAATTTAAAGTATTTTTTCTTTATATTCTTTTATGCTAAAATAAATATGCTGCTATATAATATTTATGAGTATTATTTCATATCCTGTATATATGGCTAATATATAGTATATAGTCACATATATATGTTATCCCTGGGGAAATAGATATCTATATATGTTTCTGCATATATCTGTGTATATGTATGTTAGTGTGTAATAATATACTAGGCAATGAAAATCCTCACTTAATTATTTAATCTATCTGATAAAACAGCACTTCTCCACAAAACCTGGGTACAATCAGAGTATTTCCTGTCACATGGAGATCATACACATTAGAATCCCTTCTTACAGTCGAATCTGATATCTCTGTCAGCAGTTTACCTAAAACAGTATAAGTCAATATACACACTGTTTCTAACAAAACACTAAATCACCAAGATCTTCTAACTTTGTGATTTTTTATTAACTTTACTTTTTACAATAGCAAATATGGCAAGCAGACAATAACCACTTGGTGTGTGTGAATTAATATGCCATAAAATTAACCTGTGTTTCCATCCAGTATCCAGATTTTGGTGGTAGCACTCTCAATAGCTACATACACTCTCCCTTTGCAGAATGCTACATCCCGTGGTCCAGTCATATGTTCAGATGTCCATTCAACTTCTCCACTTGAGATATTCACTTTGAATACTTTAGAAGATTCATAATCAGACACAACAACAGAGATATCATCTACAGCACATACTGATACTTCACCGGTACTGAGTAGAGGGCAGCTTATGTGTTTTTGTACCTCCCCAGTAAGAGAGTAGACTACTAGTCGCTTGTTCTTTCTATCTGGTATAATGATTTGATCATTAACAATAGTCAGTTTGTTGAAGCCGCTGCTTTGAGCATCAGAATGGGTCCAGCTGGTGAGGAGTTTCCCTGTCAGATCATATATTCTGACTCTGTAAGGGTTACCATATACTAAAGTATACAGTCTGTCCTTGTATACAGCTACACTCTCTACCCAGGCAGTAGCTTTTATAAACTCCCTGTTAGACTGATTATTCCCCTCTAATACATCTACTCCACTAAAATGTCCTACATAAGTATTACCCTGATAACTACAGACTGAAGTAGAGCAGCCAGATACAGGAACTGTATGTAAGAGATTTAATTGTTCAGGTAGAGTATCAGTAGTAGTCAGCTCATGTTCACTGTGCACAACACTCTCTGGGAAGGTGACAATTTCTAATTCAATCTCTCTTCTTTCTCCTGTGGGTAAAATAAGAAGCAAATTATTGCAGCCTCATACAATTTACAATTACAGTTATATTAATAGTTGTGTTTAACTGTTGATACAGTATAGAATCTGCAAAATTCTCTACAAAAGGAAAAGGGAATTTCTAACAGCTATATTCACAGTACATCACGTTATATGCCTGAACTATAGTGCTGTGTTTGTTTTTTCTTTAATATAATACATTGGACTATATAAAAGGGCGTTTTGGAGCGTACATAAAAACATACAACAACATCTAAGAATATAGTGAAACAAATTATAGGAACCTAATTGACTTCACACAATCCAATTTTGCATCAAAATATCTTGCTGTCGGTCTAGTGCGTATATGTGCATTTATAGCCGTGAGCTGAAGTAATCAGTCTCAGATTGGCTATGTATAATATTCACATTCCCAGATGAAATTTAGCTGACTCTAAATCACAGTAAACTATGAAGCATTATATACATAACACGTGAGTTAGTATAATTGTGTACATGTATTAGTAACTATAATTGCATAAGTTTTGAAATGTTGCAAGTGAGAGATTGAAGATCCTGCATGTGGGTGGCTACTAATACAAGGCTATGTTTTTCAAACAAACAAAACAAGTAAGGTAGGTAACTGAAATATTTGAAAAGGGTTTACAATATGAAAAGCTTGTTTAATTTTCTCTATAGTAATATTATAAAGTTCTTTTGATATTTTCCTTTATATCAGATAAAAAAGTACCATTTGTTATGACGATTTAGTTCAAATTGTTTCATTTATGTTTAGTTATCTAAGAACATAACTACCTATGTGAATGTTAATGGAGGTGAAGAAAAATAAACAACCTTAAACTAATATATATGCTACTATGTAAACTTCCATAAAAATATTTGAATTTTTTTAAAGACTGAAAGGTGTCCAGCTCACTTTCAGTCAACTTTTATAAGAGATTACTGACCTTTGACCTGTAAACCAGACTTTGATATCTCCAGAGTAGGAAACTCAAGAGCTAACAACTTTCTGATATCCTGCATTGTCTCCTCATGTCTTGTTACAATATCCACCTGCATAATAGATTCATACTGACACCAGATATCTGTATTAGTATATGCAGCATATTTACATTTCTTATTTCATTATTCTCGGCATCATGTGCTAAATGTATACGATTGAATTAAAAATATATCTTTTATCTCGATTATATTCAAAAACATAAATACAGTATCTTTAGGCTTCATACCTGGTGATTGTGTTTGTGTCTAGCCTCAATCTGTAGTCTTTGTCTATTCAGATCAGATAATTTAACTCCAACATTTTGTTCTGTGAACCTTTCCAGTTCCAACTTTCCATTTTCTCTCAGCTTCAGCATTTCTTCTTCCAGTTTTTTGTATTTTAACTCAATACCCCGGATCTAACAAAAGGATACAAATGTTCGGCTAAATAGTATGAGGTAAAGAAAATAACAACTACAAATACAGCTTTAAACTAAGCTAATTTTCTAATCACTAGAAAGTTTAAAATCAAAATCAAAATACCTAGAATCTATCACTAAAATGAATGCACAATATAAATATTTAAATGAGCATTTCAGTGCATGAAAGAATTGTTCAAAAATATTCAAGTTTTTGCCAAACTCCTGGTTTATCTCTAAAAAATTTTTTTTGTTTTTTGATATACTTGTCTTTTATAATCTGAAATCTTGACAAATTAATAGAGTGTACAATTACATATATACCTGTTCATCTCGGGTTTTATGGAGTGTCTCTATCATATCTCTAGTCTCACTATCATAGTCACATAATACTCTAGTCATGTGTTTTATCAACTCTTGAAACTGATCTTCTTTCTTCAGGACTTCTGATCTCATCTCATTCATTTCTCCAGACAGTTTAGCCACCAGCCCATTTATTGTCATCAGTTGGTGTGGAGAACCTGTATGAAATAAAATTTTTTTTCTGTGACATCCTAATATACTTCCCACCATATACAATAAGCTGCATATTTATTTGATTATATGAAATATAACATATTTCAGTCCAAGTCTCAGTGTGTAAATTTGCTGTACTTAAATTCCAAAAATAACATTGAACCTGTATGAGTGTGCTGTTAAATTTTGAAAATGGTTAGCAGCAGCACTGGCATCTATTTTGGCTAGTTTGTTGACTGTTGGGTTTCATTGCTTATTTCTGTGTATATTATATATTTCAAACCTATTGACTCTGCAAATTAAAATAATATAAAAACAAAGACTTTAAGAAACAAATATCTGGTGTGTTTTTGAACAGTCAGATAAAAAGAAACTTACCATCATCACAGTTTGGTGAGCTCTCAATGCAAGCATTACAGAGTACAGAATAACAACTCCTACATGCCATGGCATAGGGTAGTTCGCGATGTTCAGAGCATAACCTGGTTTCTAGTTTTCTAGCCTCCACTCTGTAGTCAGTCATTGTAATCATAGGGTGAGCTCCATGGAGGTCATCATGAGACTGTGATATACAAGCTTATATATAAATAGCTGTAACCAATATACGTGTTTAGCGACAGTTAGGCAACACTCCTTCAAAAATTCTAGCTCTTGAGGTCTTTATTTAAAATAATTAGCACTGTAATATATAATTTGAATTACATTGCCCTGTATCTGCTATACTGTATTATAGTTGGGAACAGACAGTGGTGATGTAACATAGTAAGCAAAAAGTGTCAATTTTCAAATAAAAATTAAGATGAGCTGTAGAGTAAGTTTTAGATATCCTCACCTCTCTGTGTTTAGCACAGAACTTAGCAGTACATGTCTTACAATAAACAACAGCTTGTTGATTGGCTACACCTTTTCTAGTACAGGTGTCACAGCATAGAGACAAGTCATCTCTTGTGTTGGAGGTAGGAAGTGAGTCTATCTCAACATCATATACTTCTCTGTAATACAAAACAGCAGCTAGCAGTGTCCCTAATGCTAGTAGGCAACTTAATCAGGATGAGTCATTGTAAGTAGATCAAACTATTAGACAAATTGTTTGAAGCTGTACCAGCAAATAATTAGACAGGAAGCAGTATGATTCAGTGTAGGCAGAACTATGTAAACATACCTGCAGAAGGGACATCTGACTATTCTACTAACTTCAAAGCTTCCTGTCAGACATCTTGAACAGTGTATGTGTCCACAAGGTAGAGATCTTGGATCTTCCAGATCTTCCAATCTACCAACACAGAACCCACATTCTATCTGGTTGTCTCTTCCTTCAGCCATTTTTAGGAATAAGAACACTCCGCTAAAATTTTCTAAAATACATCAACATATAGAATATTTAGGACATAAATAATGTAAAGGTTTTGCCTCTGTTTTACCCCACAGCTGCTCCCATAACATTTGTATAGAAATAATAAAATAATACTTACCAGTTCTCTGTATTGTTTCTCCACTCAGGTAACTTTATATGGAGCCGAGGATTCTTATAGTGTGACTTGTTGAAATCTCAGAAAGAGATGTGACTAACAAAGTATAGCTACCCACTCGATATGAAATAATATAATGATGGGTGGCTAAAACTAGTTTGAACTTGACGTATATGGACATGCTTCACCTCCGTGGTTCATATCTGTTACTTATTATGTAGATAAGAATTATTGTTTGTCTAAAATCACACTGCGCATGAGATAATGAAGTCAATATGTGTGCTTGTAAGTTAATAACTGTGCCTCTATTTACATAGATAACGCAGTGTGAAAGTATAGAATCTAGATATGAGACTATGTTGTTTATACAATGATTTGCCACACTTGAAATACATCAGCAGTTTCATGAACCCACTAAATATATAATAAGTCTAACAATAAAGTGTGCAAGCAACTATCTGCTTTCATATACTGCTGGTGAAAGCTCAACGCAAAAATTTGATTTCATGCACAAAATCAAATTTTTATTTTACACATTCCAATATTCATAAATATTTACAAAGAGAGATGCTTGCTAAAATGTATTATATCTTGGTGAAAAACTGATCAAATAAAAGTGACAAACTTGCATTACGCTTTCAACATATTAAACTTAATATGCTATATTTTGTAGAGGTCCATGCCTCAATATATCAGTGTACTATTACTTTATATAATCTATTAATCTCAATTATGAGCATGTTATTGTTTCTCAAAAACCCAGGACTGCATGGTTATGAAAAGTTTAGTTTATATTCACAAACATAATTTTAAGCTTTCAAGTTTTATTGTAATATACCAATGTTTTTTTCAAATGATAGCCATATAATTTAGGAAAAAATAGCTTTCAAGAGATGTCTATTTTTCTTTGCACAATTGTCTACAATCATATTTTGATAACAAACAATGCAATTAGATGCACTTAATTTGTTGCATATATTTGTAAACAGGATTGAAATATTACTACCTTATTGGTACTTTTAAAACCCTTACCTATTTTTTTCATTGATCTTATTTTGCTATATTGCATTAAACAGAATAAATAAATGACCCAGTTTCATCTACCATTTAAATCAGTATTCTTTTTCAAGATTATTTAGCTCAAGTACGGATGCTGCGTTAATTTGGAATTTTTTTTTGGAAAATTCAATACATAATCATATTACCGCAGACAGAAATTGTGCTTTAGTTGCTTTGCTATAATGCCGATTAATTAACAAATGCCATTTACTGAAACTTTTGAACTACTATAGTTTCTTGTTCAGCCTGTCTGGTATGACAACTTGATCATTAACAACTACCGGTTTGATGCAGCGCCAGTTTTGAATATCAGGATGAATCCAGCTGGTGACGAGTTTCCCTGTTAGTGCATGTACTCAGACTGTGTGAGGTTTACCATATACTAAAATATATAGTCTGTCTTTGTATACAGCTACACTGTGTACCACTAAATAGATATTTTAAACCCCTTGCTAGACAGATTATTCCCCTCGATTATAGCTTCTCCCTCATCACTAAGTCCAACATAAAATTGCCGAGATAACTACAAACTGAAGTACAGTCACCAGATACAGGAACTGTATGTAGGAGAGTTAATTATATAGGTAGAGTATCAGTAGTAGTCAGCTCGTGTTCAGTGTGCATACGTTTCTCTGAAAGGAGAAAATATTTAATTCAATCTCTCTTCTCTCTCCTGCAAGTAGAATAAAAACTAAGTTATTGCAGTGTGATTCAACCTATGATGGTAGTTGTTCAGGTAGCTTAAGAACGCCACCTATATGTTTAATATTTGGTCTTTCTCGCTGTTGCAATAATAAAATGATCAAATATTATATATTTACGGCATATGCAGTAATATATATATATATATATATATATATATATATATATATATATATATATATATATATATATATATATATATATATATATATATATATATATATATATGTAGTTTCTATAATTAAAAATGAATCAAAGAACTCAATATTTCGAAAAATAGAGTATTTATATTTGGTACACTAACAATACTAATTTTAAAACAAAATCACTCAAGCGTACACACAACGACCTGATGATCGTAGCTCGCACTACGTGAAACAATATTGTAGTCAATAGAATGAAGATCTAAGTTTATTTTTATATCCAAAATTGTATTAGTACCAAATATATATATATATATATATATATATATATTATAACGATAAGTTAAATGCACCAATTACTAGACTCACTTAGTTCAGGAGATACTTCATTTAGGCTGAGGTAAAGATATTCAGAAAGGTTTAAAAGTTACAACCGCAACATGAGGCAAAAAAAAATTGGCCTTTGGTACAGTTAAGAAGATGATGCCAAAGAATGGAAATTGTGATGATTATGCTAAATTTTAAAACTTCTACAAGAAGTTGGTTGGTCAAAGACTGCTGAGTAACTTTGGTAAAAGCTTTCACAAAAAACCTAATAAGATGAAAAGTTTTCCACTCAGATTCAGTCAAATATGCAAGCTTAAAGCAAAGCCTGTAAACATGTTTAATAGACTACTAACCTTTGACCTGTAAACCAGACTTTGATATCTCTAGAGTAGGAAACTCAAGAGCTAACAACTTTCTGATATCCTTCATTGTCTTCTCATGTCCTGTTATAATATCCACCTGAATATTAGAATAATATCAATACCAGAGTTTTGCAATATTATATGAGTATCATCTGTACATATCTCATTTCAATTATTGGCGTCATGTATTAGTTGTATATTACAATCAAATTAAAAATATAGTTTTATTTAAATCAAAAAATATAATTACAGGTTCTAGGTTCCATACCTGGTGATTGTGTTTATGTCTAGCCTCAATCTGTAATCTATGTCTATTAAGATCAGATAATTTAACTCCAACATTTTGTTCTGTGAATCTTTCCAGTTCCAACTTCACATTTTCTCTCAATTTCAGCAACTCTTGCTCCAGTTTTTTGTATTTTAACTCAATACTCTGAATCTATCAATAGGATTAGTGCACAATATGCATATTTGAATAAACATTTTAGTGCATGAAAATAATTGTTCAAAAATATTCAGTGCTTTAGCAAGTTTTTTTGTCTATCTCTAGAAGATATAGTATTGTAGTTTTATGCACTACCAAGTTGGGTGCTTTTGTATGCACCAGTAATTATTGCATGTCCACAATGAGGTTATGGAAAGAAGCGAAATAGTTGACGTTTTAAGTAAGAGCCGTATTGAAATTATAATTACATATATTTAGAGTCATAGCGGAAGTAGCAAAAGAGTACAGATTGGAAAACGGTTACACAGGTTAACCTATCTAGCTGACAGTGATTTTCCAACTCAAGCTGAGTGCCGGAAGGTATAACAGTTTATATCCAAAAGGTTGGTCCTGATTGGGTGGTATAGGGTTCCTGTGGTATTGCCGTAGTGAGTGACATGGTGCCGCAAAGAGTTGCGGTAACGCTAACGGAGTTGTGGCTATTTGGAACTTTATGCCTCATATTATAATACAAATACTTAGGTAGAGGTTCTAGGAGATATATTTCTCACAGCCATTTTTAATAGCTTTTTAAATTTTAATCCAATTGCCTTCTTTTAGCTAAACTTCTAACATGTTTATGGGCTGTTTTTATATACCTGTTCATCCCGTGTTTTATGGAGTGTCTCTATCATATCTCTAGTCTCATTATCATAGTCACATAATACTCCAGTCATGTGTTTCATCAACCCTTGAAACTGATCTTCTTTCTTCAGAATTTCTGATCTCATTTTATGCATTTCTCCAGAGAGCTTTGCCACCAGCCCCTTCAATGTCATCAGTTTGTGTGGAGAGCCTGTATAGACAAAACAATTCTTTGACCAGGCATTCTTCTTACTGTAGTATCTGTTAGATTGTACAATATACTTCACTTCAAGTGTCAGTTTGGTAGTTTGCTGTACTTACATTATAGAATTATTAATGAGCCTGCGTGTATGTTATAATTTTGAAAATATTTAGTAGTATTACCAGCATATTGAAACATCAGATAGATAGAAACTTACCATTATCACAGTTTGGTGAGATCTCAATGCAGGCATTACAGAGTACGGAGTGACAAGTCTGACATCCCATAGTGTAGAGTAGCTTTGAGTGTGTAGAGCATAGCCTGGGTTCTAGTTTTCTAGCCTCTACTCTGTAGTCAGTCATTGTGATCATAGGATGTGGTCCATGGAGATCATCATGTGACTACGAAACACATTTTTACAACTCGTATTTGTTTTTAGCTTTGATTAGGCAGCAGGCCTCCAAAATTGAAATCTTTATTGGAAAGGATTTGCATCAGCACAAACTGCTTTGTTATATGTAGCATACATGTACTGTAGTTAGAAAAAGACATAATATATTGTCGCAGTGTCCGTTTTCAAAAGTAAAACTCAACAAATTTTACATAAATTCATAGTTTTGACTGCCAGGAAAGCAAAACTTTGAAATAACATATATTATATTTGCGTGTTAAATATTCTCACCTCTCTGTGTTTAGCACAGAACTTAGCAGTACATGTCTTACAATAAACAACAGCTTGTTGATTGGCTACACCTTTTCTAGTGCAGGTGTCACAGCATAAAGACAAGTCATCTCTTGTGTTGGAGGTAGAAAGTGAGTCTATCTCAACATCATATACTTCCCTAAAATATAGGAAACAATTAGACAAATTGTTTGAAGCTGTACCTGCAAATAATTGGACAGGAAGCAGTATGATTCAGTGTAGGCAGAACTATGTGAACATACCTGCAGAAAGGACATCTGACTATTTTACTAACTTCAAAGCTTCCTGTCAGACATCTTAAACAGTGTATGTGTCCACAAGGTAGAGATCTTGGATCTTCCAGATCTTCTAATCTACCAACACAGAACCCACATTCTATCTGGTTTTCTCCTCCTTCAGCCATTGTTTATAGCTCTGAGAATCTTCCGCTGTAATTTGCAATAGTGAAAAGCTCAAAGAAAAGTTTATGAAATAACTAAAAACAACAAAAAGATCACCAAAAAGCTATTGTATTTAACAATTACATAAACTCAGTAACGTCTACTAAATATGTATGTAGATTTAGAGTTAGATTTGTTTAATTAGTCTTGGTTATGTAAAAAGTTTACACACTTTCTATTGCCATCGTACCTGTGAAGCAGCAACAAACTCAAAAAAAGTAAAAATTAAACCTATTATATATATTATTTTGAGAATTTACGAGACATTTTGAAAAAAAACTTATACTTAAAACAAGTAAGAAAACACAATTAATTGCACTTTGACATGTCACTGCGGATTAGAGATTTACTGAACTATATAAGTGTCAATAAAATCACAAAATAAAATACTCACCAACTTTGCAATATTATATACTTCTTAGCTGAGATAAGTTTAATCGAAGTCTGGTAGCTTAAGTTGAAGTCCTGGAGAGGTGTGATGGAAAAGCAGCTATCTACTAAATATATTATAATGATGGGTGGCTAAAACTAGTTTAAAATTGATATATAGACATGCTCTCCGTTCATGGTTCATATCTGTACCTTATCATGTATATATATAGCAGATAAGAATTCTTGTTTGTTTAAATCACACTGAGTATATAAGATGCTAGGCTCAATATGTATGCTTCTATATAGCTAAGTTAGTAACTGTGCGTCTACCTACACTGATAACACAGCGTGCAAGAATAGAAGTGAGACTTATTTAATATTGTTTATATAATGATTTGCCACACTTGAAATACATCAGTAGTTTTGTAGACCCACTAAATGTTTGAACCAGCAATATTGAAGTGTGCAAGAAAATGCTTGTTTTCAAATATGCCTACTGCTGAAAAAAATTTATCATGAAATCAAAGTTACGTTCTGCACATTCTAATTTATAAATATTTGGTAAATCTTGTAATAATGTTTGCTAGAGTTAACGTAATAACTGTGACTCTATCTACTCTGTGAGGGTCTAAACATGATACTGTTTGAAGTTTGTATCTTAGTCTGCCTTGTTCAAAATGGCCTCAGTTGTTACATAACATTATTACTAAAGTGTGCAGGCAAATCATTATAACTACTTGTTCTGCTGACAAAGCTCATTATGCAGGTAAATACCAATTTACCATAAACTAATAAGCTTATTCACTGATGATTGTATTGTAGGAGTTGTATCCTCTTGTATATCGAAAAGGCGATTCCAAGCGTATCTCCTTAGTGTTCCAAGTATACTAGCGGAGCCTACATCTAGCCTAGTACAACGCCTACTAACTCTCAGACAATGGATAGCAGCTTACGATGTAATCAATGCATGAGGCTGCCTAATTAGAGTTGATTGACAGCTCGCTTGGATGAGCGCAATTGAATAGCAGCGTTAAATTAGATAAGTAGTGTTTTGCTATCAGTAATAATGTAGTACTTTTCCTATTTTCTATGATTTCTAAGTATATTTTTAGTCTTGAGCACTTAAGGAATGCATTATAATGAGTAAAAAAAAGAATAGCTTTTTCCACATACTATTCTACATGTTTTTGCATGCCATCATATAGTATCTCATATTATTCATATTGGATATGTTTTTTTTTAAATGTTCCTATTGCCAATATAACTAGATCACTTTTAAAAATTCTTTTCTGTGCAAAATCTGTTTGGTAAATATAGTTGAATTTTACTTAGAATGGCAATACTAACAATAGTCAGCATATCTCATAAACGACACTGCCCCCAAATTCTATTATTGTATGAGAGCATAACTACATATACAAATTGACGTGTAACCGCAACCCTTCTTTTGTTAGTACCAGGTCAAAGGTTCACTCTATTTACTATTTATCTTCTTGGATGCATCTCCACTGCTGAGATAATTACAAGATTAATTAATTAGAAGAGAGTTAGAGTTAAAAGAAAGTGACGGCGGCGGGAAAAGATTAAAATTCTCAGACTACATATAGCCGCTAAAATACCTGTTGCCCCTGATTACATCAAGGATAATGTAATATATTAATGCTATCTATTTGCATTTAATATCATAAACTTAAAGAAAAACCTCTAGTTATTTATTTATTTTGGGTCTAATAAAATATTAAAAATTGTAGTTATGACAACTGTATGAAGACATTGTAAGCATTGGGCAGTCCCAAATAAATGCATTTGCCAGTACCTTTGTAACGAATGCAGTTAATCCAAATATTTATGCCAACAACAACACATAAGGATAATCATTATTGTCAAAGAATACTTCATCAAACTGCAAAAAAAACTTGAGTCTAAATCTGGAAAGGCTTATTAAATAATTATATTTCAAAACAATTAGCATAAAGCCTTAAAAAACAAGCTTAAATAAGCCTTCCTTATAGGTGTCTGCATGCTTGAAACAATTTCCTTGTTATTAAAAAATCAGTATTTAAAAAATATTACTTTACAAATTAGAAAAGCGTGGCAATAGTATTTGATTGACTTGAAAACGTATAGAAAATGTTAATTTGAAAAGTTCATTTTTTATTATTTTGAGCTAAATATACATGGTTATATTTTTGAATATTATTTCTTATTATGTAATGCAGCTGATATATTAAAAAGTCAAACATGTGACTATATGCATTACAGCTAAAAAATTAAATATTTATATATGATATACCTGAAAAATAAATATATGTAAGTCTGCGTTATTTCTGTGTATGTATGTGTGCAATAATATATTAGACAATGTTAATCTCATGTCATGAATATTTAATCCATCTGATAAAACAGCACTTTATGTGCTCGGCTTCTGGGGACAATCAGAGTATTTCCTGTTACATGAAGATCACACACATCAGATTCAAGTCTCACAGCAGAATCTGAGCTAGTAGAGTCAATCAAGTAATAATATAATATCTGTAAATAGGTATAGTTTTGTGACTAAATAATATTTATTACTAACATCTGCATTGGGTTATAATCAAAAGCACCAAAATATATAAAAGTAACTTTTTGATACGTTATATAATACCTTTTTAAGATATCTTTCAAAAAATTAATCGCATCAAAATTTATAGTCGTCTTGTTGAGGTCCAGTTTTTGTTTTCATAACGCATTTCATTTCATAACAGCAATCATCAGTATTAGAGCATTCATCTAGAAATAATTGCACCAAAAGGCAAATATATATAGAAATTTTTATTCAACAGAGGTAAAGTTTCCTGTAAGACAGCCAAGCTTCATGATATCTTTTAGGAGTTGTACGACCTTCACTTTACGCTGGCTGAAGCTGGTTAAAGCACTGGCTTGCTAAACACGAGACCATGTGGGTTCAATCACGAGTAACCATCATTGGAGATGTTAGGAAGAGTATTCAGTCATAATTACTTCTGTAGCCTGCTTTTCAAACTCCCTTTCCATCAAAGGTTTCTCACATGGATAGTAATTATAAACTTGCATGAGCTTTTTGTTATAATTATATAATGTGATTTGATTGGAAAAATTTATTAGATTACTTTGCCAACTGACTGAGTGCTCATGAAGATATAACCATCATATTACGAGATAACTTACTGCTTTGAAGATAAAGTTGAAAGTAACGTACCCCCTCTCTTTTTACAATAGTTTTCTATCTTCATCTTGGCAGCAATAACTAACATATACTCCAGGAGGTCAGCTAAAGAGCTTCTAAACAGGCATTTAAAATAAAATATACCTATTAGTATACATGTAAATATTATAATGAATTTAAGTATAGTATATGTTGTAGTATACATATGGTACAATTATAGTATATATTGTAATGACGTGGTATGTATTATAATACAATTAGTATATCTATGTGAATAAGGGAGCAGCCGTGGTCTAGGGGTTAGAGTGTTTGCCTATAGTGAATGCAGGTTCATGGGTTCGAGCCCAGACAAAAACCATTGGCGATACTAAGAAAAACATTCAGACATACTTGCTTCTGAGCCTCATTTAAATAAGTCCTTAGCCCACTTTACCAAAAACCTTTTCCATCAGGGGTTTCTCATAGGGATAGTGACTATATACAAACTTGCATGAGTATATGTATTGTGAATAAAATTGTACATGCATGCTTAGCTACATAGTTTACAATGATAACTATTACTACACCAATTATAGATGTCAATGTATTTCAATATATGTAGGGTGAGTTGTTTATTGCACTCTATAACCAAATTTGTACACGGAAAATAAAACTTAGTTAGAAGCCACCAGAATGTAATAGGTTGTGGCATTTTTTATGCTGATTACAAATAATTATAAGACAACAAGTTGAGAGGTAATCCTGCACAAATAAAGTATATATTGAACAGCTGCATAGTAATTTTCTGATTAAAATCTTTTGTTTTTGGACCAAAAATTTAGCAAGAATATATATATATATATATATATATATATATATATATATATATATATATATATATATATATATATATATATATATATATAATTATCCATGGGTAATTTTAGTTAATTTAGTACACACTCAAAATCTTATATATATATGCATATATATATAAATATATATATATATACATATATATATATATATATATATATATATATATATATATATATATATATATATATATATATATATATATATATATATATATATATATATATATATATATATTCTTAAATGTGGTTTCATAGGGGGCTGCTCATAGGGGGCTTATATGCATTTGGTATATTTCGATACCATAGGGGGCCTATAAACAGAGCCCCCTCTGTTATCAGAATATATCATATTATTTTTACTTCGAAATTGTCTTCTCATTTTTACTTTTTGAGTAATAAAAGCTATATTACATTTGTACTATGCAAAGTATAGAAACTCAATTGGTTTTGTTCTACTTTGTCTGCTATAATTAATTCTCCAACAATTTCAGTTAAAAAAAATTATTTTTCAACTTCTATTCACACTATGCCATTAATCTCTGTAAGGAACTGATATAGCCATGCATTCAAAATAAAAAAAATTACACTTCAATTTCCTATGTTATGTATTTCCTTTTTAAAATCGAATAAGGATTTTCATGTCTAATAATTCGAAGTGCACCCTGTATCATCCTCATTACATTTGTTGATGTTTTGCTTATTCTTATATTTTGTTCAGGTAATGAAAGTTGTATATATATATTTTTTTATATAACAGGAAAAGTTCAATTAAATTGAACCAAGTGTATATAGTTTTAAACTGTAAAAACAAGTACTTTGAAAAAGAAATTGCACGTCATTCAATAAGCAAGTGAAGTAAAATATTGTAATAGCAAAAATAGAATAGCAGTTAGTTGACAAAATACAGATATAATTAATTAATTAAAAGTTGCCTCAAATTATTATAAGCCTATATTGTATACTTAAAGAATGAATGAAACATATAATGTATATTTTATTTTAAAAATTACTCAATTTGATTGCAGCCAGTTTATACTGTAATATCTAATATCTATAGTATTTTCCTGTATTAAAAAATATGTGTGTTAAGTTCATTTAGCTACCATGCATATACCTACTATAATTTGGACAAAGCAAGATAAAACTAATTTCTAATCTAGCTATATGTTCTAAAGTTTTTTAATAAAAAACAATTGGATAGATAGCACCACTATATAGGTATTATACTAAAAAAAACGGCCAAGTATGCACTTCTATTTACCAGATGCTAAACGATTTGCTTCAAAGGCTTATTTTTGAAGTTTTACTAGCTATTCCTTTCATTAAATCAACCGTATAGGTACAGTATTTTGCAGATTTCTTAAAAGTCTGCCTCAGTGATTCTTTGAACAGTTATATAGATGGCAATTTGAGAGCACTGTTTGTAATCAATCATTAAAGAACACGCAGAACACCATTGCTTTAAACTAATCTTAAGAATATTAGCACATTTTCTGCACTTCATCTTCATGATGCATCATATGAGAACAAAATGTCCTACTAATATTTTTGTCATTGCTAATATTATTTGAAGTACTAATGCACAATAGGCTGATAATTTTTTAATATTTATTTCAAAATAATTATAGTATTCTATTTGAATTTACATAACAAAGAGACTTGTAATATATGATAGGATTAAACCAATTAGAATATATTTTTCACAATCATTTATATCTGAAAATGTACTTTGAACTGTGATTCTTTGCTATAGTGCACACAAAACAGTCGGCTAGTACACTTTCATATGCTCTAAAGTCTATAGAGATTAACTCAACGCTTCAGTAAAATATATTGAGTTAAAGCTGAATGTAAAGCTACTAATTATATGCTCTTTCTTCTCAAACCCATATCTGAGTTCTTTTTTTAAATGCTTTACGGAGCACATATAAGAGCAACCCCTAACTATATCTTTCACAGTTGCTAATATATAAAATAGTGCTTCTTAAAAAACCTGAAGCTATGTGTACTAAAACAAAATTTGAAAACCATGTTGTCTAGCCTTTTATAAGCTATTGAAACTTTTTGTTGGCTAGAAATGCAGCAGTTACACTACAAATTACTCTTTAATTGCAATAGCTTCAAAAGAAATATATTAGCAAGCTTCTGAATGTGCCTTGATTTTTTTTTAATCTTTAGCAGTAACTTTTATAGATTTAATGTTAACAATTAGTGGTATAATATACAAGCTTCTTCAAAACTGCTCCCAACTCTTAGCAATTGGGCATTTTGTTTGCATGAGCAGACGTTTCAGAACTCGTCTATGTTACTGCTTTTACATACTTTTTATTTAATCTTGTACTGGTAAACTACATTTTCTTACTGGCCTTACCTGGCATAAATATATTGACAATTCAAATATTGGCACAACAATTTGTAAGCTAGGATAGCAGTTTATGCACAATCGCACTATATATGCAACTGGTTTATCTCTCTTTTTGTCCTAATGCTAGAGAGACAAATTAACATAATATTTATGACAAGCACCAGATTTTTTCCTATTTTTTTTGTTTGGGTATCAGTCTACTACTAGCATTACGACATAGCCTTGTAAACTAAGACAAGTAGACAACTTTCCTTCTACAATGTGTAAGTCATCTTCCATTGAAATACAGAATGTTTAATGCATGCTTTATAAACATCAGCAAGACTTTCCTGGTACTTTATAGTAATATATTATTAAATTTTTCTTTCAATTATTTTCCGAAACTATTGTGTGTAACACAATGCTACTTTAAATCTTAATTAAACAACTTGGCTATATAATTACAGGTTATTAACTAAAGCTTGCCAATTTTCACAAAAGCTAAACTTCAGAATAAGCAATTTTGGCTTTCTTTGTTGATAGCCTACCATGATAGAGAGCAATCCAGTAAGTTGAGTATGGGGTAAATGTTTCAATTTGTTTTAAGTTTCATCAACAGCTCTTTCAGTAGCTCTTTTCACAAATTGATAGAATAAAATAATGCAAAATATTGAGGTAGAGATACAAACTGAACAACAATGTATGGTGCTACCATTAAACATGTTTTTACTTTGAGAATATTTTAAATTTGATTTATCTTGTAAGAGCAAAATGTAACAGGTATCTAGTCATAAAAAGCAATTTGAATCCTCTGTCTGCAAGCCAGAGTATGGCAAGTAAAGCACCCTGGACTATCAATAGGTTACAAGTGCTAGATGGTGCTAGATAGTGCTAGTTCTTCATTCTTAAAGCCTAGGGCCTAGAGTAAATAGAACAGCCTACAAACTAATAAATAATTAGGTAACTGACTGAATAGATAGAACAAACACTGCTACACTGCAGGAAAGCTTCAAGTGAAACTATTAGAAACAATATAACAGTTGTTCTTTCCACAACTGAAATGTTAATTTAACTAAAGAAAACTTTTTTTGATATAAAATACAAAATTATACAACTTTTCATGATTTATTCTGTACTTTATGATTAGTTTTGCAAAATAAATGGCTTGCTCTATGTTTCATTATTCAGCCAGAGCTGCACGGCAACATCAAACAGTTTTACAAAATGCAATTTATCTTCGTTAAAAAGATTTCTTGCTGGTATGGAGTTTCAGCAAGTTGAAAAAATGTGTTTAAAGTTTACATTTGTTAGGTATAATATTAATTCTTTGGGGAATTGCCAGCAAAATTGCTTCAAACTTCATGTCCTATGTTATACTTATTGTAGTTGTTGTTGTCCTTATGTAGCCCTTTGTGTATCTCTATAAGGTTGGAGCCTGTTATTAGCTCTATAATGAAAGCCATTACCTCTAAAATTACTTAGACCATGTAAAAGTCAGCCAATCAGCAAAGTGTACCAGGTCAACACCCCACTAATATAGCTTATATAAAATTCTGCAAGTTCAGTTGCAAAATGCATTCTTCTAGAAAGCAGTTGTGCAACTTTTTTTAAGTGCATTACTTTATTTCATATCTTAAATTTATGACACTCTGATGTATTTTCAAAACATCTAAAGTAAGTGTGTATAAAATGCAATTAAAAATTGCATGTCTAAAAAAATGACCTGGTACACTTTTGCAGCTGAAGGCCAGTTGTTACATAACTCTTAGCTTTATTTGTTCTCTATTATACTAGTATGAACTCTTGTTCTCCAATATGCCAGCTTTTGGTACAGAACTCTGATTAGCTGGATTTTTGAATGGTTTTCTAATACATACATCTGATTGCCTGAATAGTGTACACTCCGTCTACCTTTACATGGTGCAAGCTACAAGGTAGTATTATACCATCTTTCTGTTTACCAATCTTTTGTTCATAATAGTAAATAGGCTATTCAGCAAGGATTTTATGGCATGTAAGCCATGGGAACTACTAAAGAAGTTTAATCAACCATCACTGCTGCTAATATTGCTTATGCATCTGTCCCATTATAGTTCTTTCTACTAAACTTTGAAATTGTTTCAATAAACATTAGTAGTTAAACCACATGTATTTATTATTTATCTGTAGGGTTTAGCAGTTTACATATTTAGAAAAGATGTTTTATATAGAGTATTCATCTATCACCTAAAGTAGTTCACTTGCTGTCTTGACTTATTTAGTTAAGGTTATAATTTAACATGCGACAATCCTATACTCAGTAAAGAATAAACTTTTTTGGTTGCAATTGTTTTTAGGAGTAAATTAGCTTCATTTATACTTGTCTTTAAAGTCTATCAAAAGTGACCACCTCATTACTAGTCATTGCCCGATAATACTTCAGTGTTTAAAGTAAGAATGATTTATACCCATTGCTTAAACACAACATTCATTAAAATTATTGTTGTTATAGCTGCATGGGTTTAAACCAGCTACTAAGTAAAGCAATAGTTGTTTGTCAGAAGTATTTGCTTAAATTCATGAACAAAGCCTTGTCTCATACAGCCAGATTACTATGCATAGTCACAACATTATGTAATGCATGTTGACACCCATTACATTCTGTTTGAATGGTAAAGTATTGGGTAAAGCCTTCAGCTAGCATTTCTTGAAAGTCCTATTGTCTGCTGGGATCTCTGCAATCTGCAGCCACCCTCTATAACTGATGAAGTCTAGTACTTTCTCTATAACTGATGAAATCCAGTACTTTCATAAAAATTTTCTTACGATATTTTAAAGCTATGAGATTAGATCGTGTAAAAACATTATGTTATCATAAGCAGCATAAATTGCAATTTCTCTACACCAATAATTTATGTGTTTATAATTCATTGAAAAAAAAACCTATGTTGTTGCTAAACTTCGCATTTTAAATCCTGCAAGTAAATATAATATGACTAGTTCAACCTATTGTCCAAATATAAGAGACAAACAGTATTTTAGGTTCAGAAACGGCCAACTCAGGCTTAGCATAAGCTGCAATACAAATTTTTTAAGTTATGGTATTGGTAAGCTGAAGAATAGGGTAGTCTAAAAGAAATGCATTTAAAAACTGTACATGATAGTTTACCAAAGCTAAATCATTGAATGATTGCTTGTTATTTTCTATGAGTGAAGGAGGGATTTTATTATCTGAAGAAAATTAAATAAGTTTATATGAGAATATTGGTAGTAACACTATGATGTAGACTTGCTATTACAAGCTAAAATATATACAGCAGAGAGGGTTGATAGTTCCCATGGCTTACATGCCATAAAATCTTTGCTGAATAGCCTATTTACTATTGTGAACAAAAGATTTGTAAACAGAAAGTTGGTATAATACTACCCTGTAGCTTGCACCATGTAAATGTAGACGAACTGTGCACTATTCAGGCAATCAGATGTACGTATTAGAAAACCATTCAAAAACCCGGCTAATCAGAGTTCTTTCTGTACCAAAATCTGGTGGCTCATTACCAGCTGGCATATTGGAGAACAAGAGTTCATACTAGTATAATAGAGAACAAATAAAGCTAAGAGTTATGTAACAACTGGCCTTCAGCTGCAAAAGTGTACCAGGTCATTTTTGTAGACATACAATTTTTAATTGCATTTTATACACACTCAATTTAATTGTTTTGAAAAATACATCAAAGATCATAAATTTAAGATATGAAATAAAGTAATGCACTTGAAAAAAGTTGCACAACTGCTTTCTAGAAGCATGCATTTTGCAACTGAACTTGCAGAATTTTATATAAACTATAATAGTGGGGTGTTGACCTGGTACACATTGCTGATCGGCTGACTTTTACATGGTTTTACACGCCAGCTGTTCGAGTTCTCCATAAACTTTTAGTAGTCAATTAAGTTGCTTAGCCTGGTTGGGCCCAGGCCGAGAAAGGCAATAGTAAATAAGTTGAGTCTAACCTTTTGCCATTAATTTCAAATCACAAACTTACTTTAGGTGTTTATACATAAAAATATTCAAGCATTTAATGAGCCACGGTTGTAAAAATCTTAAACTTCTTTTGCTGAGGCAGAACATTTTATTAAGTTTCCTGTGTAACAGGTTAGCTACTTGACTAATACTACATGTCTTACAATTGCTAGCCTTTGCTAAGTCTAAACTAAATGGCTGTTTTTTCTTCAAAATAGGAAAGAAAAATGTAAGTAGCTCCAAAAAAGTTAGGCAATCTAAAGACACCCATCATTAATTTCAATTTGCCGTAGTTCTTGGCCTAATGTATTGGGATAGGAGGTTGTTAAAAGATTTTATTTTGTAAATTCTTACTTTGCCTGTCACTTAGTAAGGATAAGAGCAAATCCACTGTTAAGCTATTATACTAATTACCAAATAGCCACAATGTCCACATTCATGTCTATTTTTTAGTTGAATTGTTTAGAGATATTACAGCTGCAAATATTTAGCCATTCTACAGTTAGCTAGTGTATTTGCTCCAACTGTGTTTACATGAGACATACTCAGGGTTTCCCCCAGCTTCTATTAATTGCATGCAACAAAATATTTCCAGCAAAATACATATTATTTATAAAAAGTACAATTTTCATTTTCTAACGCTTTTAAATATAGCTGTTCAGTAGGCAGTCTAAGTAGAATATATTGTTTGGCGTCTATATGGAGGGGATTGTCTATTTGGAATTAAACTGAATTGTTACTCTTATAGAGACGGATGACCAGTGTAACACTGGTGCTACATGCCTTTTTCAAACTTTAAAACTAGTTGCTGAATTGGTTTCCCTGTTTTGAAAATTTTTCAAGTAAAATAATGCAGCTAGAAAAAGTATTGTTCGCGCAATGGGTGAATAACAAAATCTAAACTTCTTGCTAGTCATATAATTTGACTACCAACAAAAAGAGTAAGACGTGTATAAATAGTTTTCAATAATATGTGTTAATAACTTTGAATTCATCATCTCTACTGATTCCCATTAGATTTATTGTGAATAAAACTTGGTGTAGGGCCTATCTTATATTCTACAGGGTCTAATATTTAGTAGCAAAGGTAAGCTGCAAGCATTTCTTAATATTTCCTATTATAAAAGTCCGTGTTGTAGTGACAGCAGACAAGATCTCAGCTATTATGCTCTCAGTCAGTTGAAAAAGGTCTCTCATAGAGACTATAAACTCTGCGTGTACTGAGATAACACAAAACCAAGAAAAATAGAACAGCTAGCTTGAAATTTTTTCTTTATTGTACAGTATTTGAGGGTAAACTCCTTCAAAAGAATTTATAAATATGAGAGTGCTTTTGAAGTTGCAGCCAAATAGGCTAATTATAGGATTTCTGTATAAGGTTCAAACTAAGGTACCCCTCTTAGCAGCCATTTTTAGTAAATTAAAAACTTCTAAGCTCACTTAAGTTTCCTGATTAAAATTATTATGAAGATGCAAAGAAACTAGGCCCAAAACTACAGGGGGTCTATTATCTTTTGCATAATTGTAGGGATGTGGTCTCCCTCTATAGACCTTAGTAGAAGTAATTGCAGGAACAGATAATTTTCTCTGTTACTAGCAGTATATGTATACGAGAAATTTTGTCAAAGCTGCTATTCTGACACTGGAAAGTTACATTTCAGCTAAGTAAAGGTTGCTAGGAAACCATATAGTACTTTTAAACACTATAACTAAATTGTTAGAAAAAATGCCTGTTTCTACCAGAAGCAAAAACAAAAAATTGAGCAGCAAATTGGAAACAGCAAAAGGTATGTATCTTCTTAGGTTGATAATTTTTTTAATTTGAAAACGTGCTGCATATAACAAAAAAAACTTCTAAAGCTGAAAGTCATAATTGCAGAGAAAGACATCAAATTAAAAATATGCAAATTAATAAACCTACTATGATACACATCAGACGCTGTGGACTGTGCTTGCTGATATAGGGCACACATAGTATACATCAACTCATATGGGGCAGATATAGTATACACAGGCTTATGGGGATCGCATACATGCAGCATATATGAGCTCATAAGGGGCACATATAACATATCTAGGCTCATAGCGGCACATAAATAGTATATGAGCTCAAAGATGGCACATAAAATATATACAAGTTCATAGGGGGCAGATATAGAATATATAAGCTCATATGGGGGCAGATGTAATATATATATAAGTTCATAGGGGGCAGATATAGAATATATAAGCTCATAGGGGGCAGATGTAGAATATATAGGCTTATAGGGGGCAGATATAGAATGTATAAGCTTATAGGGGGCAGATATAGAGTATATATAGGCTTATAGGGGGCAGATATAGAATATATAGGCTTATAGGGGGCAGATATAGAATGTATAGGCTTATAGGGGGCAGATATAGAATATATATAGGCTTATAGGGGGCAGTTATAGAATATATAGGCTCATAGGGGGCAGATATAATATATTATATAAGCTCGTAGGGGGCAGATATAAAATATATAGGCTTATAGGGGGCAGATATAGAACGTATAGGCTTATAGGGGGCAGATATAGAATATATATAGGCTTATAGGGGGCAGTTATAGAATATATAGGCTCATAGGGGGCAGATATAAGATATTATATAAGCTCATAGGGAGCAGATATAATATATATATATATAAGTTCATAGGGGGCAGATATAATATATATATAGGTTCATAGGGGGCAGATATAGAATATATAGGCTCATAGGGGGCAGATATAATATATATATAAGTTCATAGGGGGCAGATATAATATATAAGTTCATAGGGGGCAGATATGGTATATATAGGCTCATAAGGGGCAGATATAATATATATAAGCTCACAACAACTCAAATATAATTTTTTTAACGGAGATGCAGGCCAGATTTCTATACAATAGGGGGCAGATATAATATATATATATAGGTTCATAGGGGGCAGATATAGAATACATAGGCTCATAGGGGGCAGATATAATATATATATAAGTTCATAGGGGGCAGATATAATATATAAGTTCATAGGGGGCAGATATAGAATATATAGGTTCATAGGGGCGCATAAAATATATATAAGTTCACAGGGGGCAGATATAACATATATAAGTTCATAGGGGGCAGATATAATATATATATAAGTTCATAGGGGGCAGATATAATATATAAGTTCATAGGGGGCAGATATAGAATATATAGGTTCATAGGGGGCGCATAAAATATATATAAGTTCACAGGGGGCAGATATAGTATATATAAGTTCACAGGGGGCAGATATGGAATATATAGGCTCATAGGGGGCAGATATGGAATATATATAGGCTCATAGGGGGCAGATATAGAATATATAGGCTCATAGGGGGCAGATATAGAATATATAGGCTCATAGGGGGCAGATATAATATATATATAGGTTCATAGGGGGCAGATATAGAATATATAGGCTCATAGGGGGCAGATATGATATATATATAAGTTCATAGGGGACAGATATAATATATAAGTTCATAGGGGGCAGATATAGAATATATAGGTTCATAGGGGGCACATAAAATATATATAAGTTCACAGGGGGCAGATATAATATATAAGTTCATAGGGGGCAGATATAGAATATATATATAGGTTCATAGGGGGCAGATATAGAATACATAGGCTCATAGGGGGCAGATATAATATATATATAAGTTCATAGGGGGCAGATATAATATATAAGTTCATAGGGGGCAGATATAGAATATATAGGTTCATAGGGGGCGCATAAAATATATATAAGTTCACAGGGGGCAGATATAGTATATATAAGTTCATAGGGGGCAGATATGGAATATATAGGCTCATAGGGGGCAGATATGGAATATATATAGGCTCATAGGGGGCAGATATAGAATGTATAGGCTCATAGGGGGCAGATATAGAATATATAGGCTCATAGGGGGCAGATATAGAATATATAGGCTCATAGGGGGCAGATATAATATATATATAGATTCATAGGGGGCAGATATAGAATATATAGGCTCATAGGGGGCAGATATGATATATATATAAGTTCATAGGGGACAGATATAATATATAAGTTCATAGGGGGCAGATATAGAATATATAGGTTCATAGGGGGCACATAAAATATATATAAGTTCACAGGGGGCAGATATAATATATAAGTTCATAGGGGGCAGATATAGAATATATAGGTTCATAGGGGGCACATAAAATATATATAAGTTTACAGGGGGCAGATATAGAATGTATAGGCTTATAGGGGGCAGATAATAAATATATAGGCTCATAGGGGGCAGATATAGAATATATAGGCTCATAGGGGGCAGATATGGTATATATAGGCTCATAGGGGGCAGATATAATATATATAAGCTCACAACAACTCAAATATAATTTTCTTAACGGAGATGCAGGCCAGATTTCTATACAAGTTCTACCTTAAGCCCTGGCACAATTATAGCAACTGAAATGATATTATTATCAATGTAATTAAGTGTTTCCAACAGTGAAAAAAACGTTACATTAGTTTTTGGGAAGACAACTCCCTAATTTGATATTTTATAATACCATAGGGGGCTTTTTGTATATATATACAGAGCCCCCTCTGGTATTGGAAAATATCAAATTGTCCTTCTGTGAGCCTATTTTTAAAATAGTGTCTATATACCATAACAGACTGTTCTGAGTAATTTAAAACACTCAAACATGGTGCCCCCTATGAGCAGCCCCCTATGGGCATAGAGCCCCCTATGGATGTTTTACATACCAAATTGACCACCTATGAACCCAAATATGAATCTATATATATATATATATATATATATATATATATATATATATGTGTGTGTATATATATATATGTATATATATATATATATATATATATATATAGCACAGCTATAGTAATTCCTAAACGAAGAAAAGTAAAGCATATTTATAATGCGCACTATAAATTAATTATAGATAAATTGTGACTTATATAAATACAGAATACCTGTTTTGGTTTCAAATATAATAACCATATGATTACAATTCTATGATTCTATACAAAAGTGGAGTTATATATTATAGTCTATATATATACAGACCCTTGGTACGTTGAAACTCTTAGTAGTCCAGCTTCACCATATATTCGGTCTGCAAAAAATAAACATCTTCGTTTTCACATACAATATTATATTATTATACTAAAACAATATGATTGTTATGCTGAAGCAAAAGTATATGTCATATTCATAACAAAATATAATACAATAGCTATAAAAACTAAAATTATATTGAACATCATTTGTTGATTGTTAACATCAAGTGCAAACATTTTTTTTTATTTTTTAAGTGATCTTTTCCTGTTTTTAAAAATTTTGAATAATGTTTTCATTATTTCAAGTAATTAAGCAAAACATAAAGTCCATTGTTTGGCTGAGCATTAAAAGTTACTCTTTTATATAGATTTTCATATCATGGGAATCGCACAAAAAGGAAATAGCAATAAAGAGCTCAAACCTATACACCATTTTAAAAACAATAATGTATGATCACTATAATAAGTGTTAAATTTAAAGAAAACCTGAATGTAGTTAGAACTCTTTAAACCAGCTTATGTTTAATAATTGTTTTGTATTAAAATAGCTAAATTAATTAATTAAGCAGTAGTAGTAAATGGTCACATTTGGTCACCTTTCACCGCCGTGGTCCTGCACGGGTGGCGGGTAAAATTCACACAAATTTATAGTCGCTATCCCTGTGAGGAAACCCCTGATAGAAGGGGTTTTTGTTAGATTGGGCTAAAGACTTATTAAAATGAGGCACAGGAGCAATTATGACTGGATGCTCTTCCTAACATCACCAATGGCCTTTGTCTGGGCTCAAGCCCATGACCTTTGTGCTTACTAGGCAATCGCTCTAACCCCTAGACCACGGCTGCTCCCTAAGCAGTAGTAGTAAATAATTAGGTAATTATTAGTAATTGGAGTAAAAGTGCGTTACGTAATGCACTTTTGCTTTAATTACTTCAGAATGACGTTTCCCAGCTATATATAGTCACTTGCATATGGATAAATCGCAACTGGAAAATAATTTTTTCACTATTCATGACTTGCAGTTTCTATGAAGAAAGCATGTTTTTGCTTTGACTACCTTTCAATTACCTAATTTGAGTTAATTCAAGTACTTATAATACAGCTCAAAAACATAACTAAAAAATCAATGTTAGTTTAGTTATAATGAAACTATTTTGTTAATGACTTAAATAAATATTTGATAAACAAAATTAATAGAGGTATCTCACGTTCAAAAGTCTCAAATGATAACTTTAAATTGGTTTGACTTCATTTTCGCTCAAATTAATTTTAATGACAAAATTTTTAGACTCAAGCAATTTAGTATATGCTATTATAGATAACAGTAGCAAATAATTATTGTTTTACTTTCTTACCCGCTCTGGTTTTGCAAATGGAAGTGATTACAAGTGTCAGAAGTAAAGGATACAATAATGACAGGTGCTTCATTGTGTTAGCAGGTGCTTGGCAGGTAAATTGCTAGAGAGATCTTGCTGATTCCTCAAGTTGAAAATAATTGAATAAAACTCTCTATATTCTGGTGCTTTTATAATATTATCATTATGGAATGTCAGCCAATCAGCTTACAGGTACAGTATATAATTCACAATACATCTGACGCAGCCAAATGTGTTATGATTTTATTTAAATATTCACAATGTCATGTGACTTAGCATTTCACGTTTAAACAATAAAATGTAGTATGTGGATATAAAAGGCTTCAATTATAACAAAGCTGAAAAATAAATTATCAAATAAAATTAATTTAAAGCCCTGGCTTATTGCGTACAAAAAATAACTAATACATTTTTTGTTGTTGATCTTCCTTGATCGAAATACAGAACACAATTTATAAGACTTGTACTATTGCAATGTCAAAACTGCCAAAGAAGAGGTAGCGGATTATAATTTTATTGCAATAATATTTTTGAGTTCCTTCAAAGCTATTTTCGTTTAGTCAGCTTAATTTAAATTTTTAATAGATAAACATTTCTAAGTTTTTTTGAGTTATAGATATTTTTCTTAATCTTTGCACAGAAAATATAACTTCTTGTAATGATTTTTGGGTATAGGATAATGATCATGTGTTTGATCCCAAAAAACTAAAAAGTGTGTTTAGGTAATTTTTTCTTTATATTCGCAAACATGCAGTTACACATTAAATTACTCAACTTTTTTGTAATAAATACCAATGTTTTATTTATATAGTAACCATAACTTAAGCTAAATATAGGCTTTCAAAAGTTGCCTATATATATTTTAGCTGCTATATTGCTAAAATTTTCTGCAAAAGATATTTTAATCATCAACAATGCATGCAACTATTTTTATGCTTATCATGTGTAAGGAGTTTAAGAAAATTGCTACCTTCAATAGTTTGATCTTTTGGAAACATTTAATGATGGGTCCTATTTTGCTATAGTTTGTATTATAATAAATGGAGTAAATGACTGACCCAATTCTATCTACTATGTAAAGCAATATGTGTTTAGTAATTATTTCACTCAACTGTCCAGCAATGCAAAGTATTTATTTTAAAAATCAGTTAACAAACAGTGTTGAACATTTCCCAGTATCATTCTAACAAATGCAGTTGAATATAAACATTGAGATATCAACAGCATTAGAAAGACTGATGCAAAGTCAAAGAATGATTCATCATCAGATTGAAAAACAATGTGTGTTCAAATCTGAAAACATTAAAGACTGATAATTCAAAAAATATTATAGTAAAACCTTACAAAAAGGAGCAATACGAAGCTTTGTTTAAATATGTTGTTTAGTAAATATATGTGGCGTCTAAAAAGCTGTTTTTGAACCTTTGAATTTATAAATTAAAAAATAACAGTGTTGGATTAACACATGGTATAACTATGGAAATTGTGAATTTAAAGTATTTTTTTCTTTATTGTTTTATGCTAAAATAAAATATGCTGCTATATAATATTTATGAATAGTATTTCATATCCTGTATATATGGCTAATATATAGTATATAGTCACATATATATGTTATCCCTGGGGAAATAGATATCTATATATGTTTCTGCATATATCTGTGTATATGTATGTTAGTGTGTAATAATATACTAGGCAATGAAAATCCTCACTTAATTATTTAATCTATCTGATAAAACAGCACTTCTCTACAAAACCTGGGTACAATCAGAGTATTTCCTGTCACATGGAGATCATACACATTAGAATCCCTTCTTACAGTCGAATCTGATATCTCTGTCAGCAGTTTACCTAAAACAGTATAAGTCAATATACACACTGTTTCTAACAAAACACTAAATCACCAAGATCTTCTAACTTTGTGATTTTTTATTAACTTTACTTTTTACAATAGCAAATATGGCAAGCAGACAATAACCACTTGGTGTGTGTGAATTAATATGCCATAAAATTAACCTGTGTTTCCATCCAGTATCCAGATTTTGGTGGTAGCACTCTCAATAGCTACATACACTCTCCCTTTGCAAAATGCTACATCCCGTGGTCCAGTCATATGTTCAGATGTCCATTCAACTTCTCCACTTGAAATATTCACTTTGAATACTTTAGAGGAATTGTAATCAGACACAACAACAGAGAGATCATCTACAGCACATACTGATACTTTACTGGTACCAAGTAGAGGGCAGCTTATGTGTTTTTGTACCTTCCCAGTAAGAGAGTAGACCACCAGTCGCTTGTTCTTTCTATCTGGTATAATGATTTGATCATTAACAACAGCCAGTTTGTTGAAGTCGAGTAAGAATGTTTTAGCATCAGAATGGGTCCAGCTGGTGATGAGTTTCCCTGTCAGATCATATATTCTGACTCTGTAAGGGTTACCATATACTAAAGTATACAGTCTGTCCTTGTATACAGCTACACTGTCTACACAGTCAGTAGCTGTTTTAAACTCCCTGCTAGACTGATTATTCTCCTCTATTATAGCTACTCCCTCACCCCATAGTCCAACATAAGTATTACCCTGATAACTACAGACTGAAGTACAGTAGCCAGACACAGGAACTGTATGTAAGAGAGTTAATTGTTTAGGTAAAGTATCAGCAGTTGTCAGCTCATGCTTAGTGTGCAAAATTATCTCTGGTAATGAGACAATTTCCAATTCAATCTCTCTTCTTTCTCCTGCAAGTAAAACAAGAAGCAAATTATTGCAGCGTCATATACAATTTACAATTACAGTTATATTAATAGTTGTGTTTAACTGTTGATACAGTATAGAATCTGCAAAATTCTCTACAAAAGGAAAAGGGAATTTCTAACAGCTATATTCACAGTACATCACGTTATATGCCTGAACTATAGTGCTGTGTTTGTTTCTTCTTTAATATAATACATTGAACTATATAAAAGGGCGTTTTAGAGCGTACATAAAACATACAACAACATCTAAGAATATAGTGGAACAAATTATAGGAACCTAATTGACTTCACACAATCCAATTTTGCATCAAAATATCTTGCTGTCGGTCTAGTGCATATATATGTGCATTTATAGCCGTGAGCTGTGCTACTATGTAAACTTCCATAAAAATATTTGAATTTTTTTAAAGACCGAAAGGTGTCCAGCTCACTTTCAGTCAACTTTTATAAGAGATTACTCACTTTTGACCTGTAAACCAGACTTTGATATCTCTAGAGTAGGAAACTCAATAGATAACAACTTTCTGATATCCTGCATTGTCTCCTCATGTCTTGTTACAATATCTACCTGCATAATAGATTCGTACTGACACCAGAGATTTGTATTAGTATATGCAGCATATTTACATTTCTTATTTCAATTATCGGCATCATGTGCTAGACGTATGCAATCAAATCAAAAATATATTTTGTATATCAATTGTATTCAAAAACATAAATACAGTCTCTTTAGGCTTCATACCTGGTGATTGTGTTTATGTCTAGCCTCAATCTGTAGTCTTTGTCTAGTGAGATCAGATAATTTCACTGCAACATTTTGTTCTGTGAATCTTTCCAGTTCCAACTTTCCATTTTCTCTCAGCTTCAGCAACTTTTCTTCCAGATTTTTGTATTTTAACTCAATACTCCAAATCTATCAATAGGATTAGTGCACGATATACATACTCGAAAGAAAATTTCACTAAATGAAAATAATTGTTCAAAAGCATTCAAATTTTTGCCAAGCTCCTGGTTTATCTCTAAAAGTTAGTTTTCTATATTTTAATGTACTTGTCTTTTTTGATCTGAAATTTTAATGACTTTATAGAGTTTGTATATATAACCTGTTCATCCCTTGTTCTCTGTAGTGTCTCTATCATATCTCTAGTCTCACTATCATAGTCACATAATACTCCAGTCATGTGTTTCACCAAATCCTGAAACTGATCTTCTTTCTTCAGGATTTCTGATCTCATCTCATTCATTTCTCCAGACAGTTTAGCCACTAGCCCATTCAATGTGATCAGTTGGTGTGGAGAACCTGCATAAAAATAATTTTAATAAACAACATCCTATAATATATTTCCCACCATATACAATATGCTGCATATTTATTTGATTATATGAAATAAAATATATTTCAGTCCAAGTCTCAGTTTTTTTGACTGTTGGGTTTCATTGCTTATTTCTTTGGTGAGTGTATATTATATATTTCAAACCTATTGACTCTGCAGATTAAAATAATATAAAAACAAAGACTTTAAGAAACAAGTATTTGGTGTGTTTTTGAACAGTCAGATAAAAAGAAACTTACCATCATCACAGTTTGGTGAGCTCTCAATGCAAGCATTACAGAGTACAGAATGACAACTCCTACATGCCATGACATAGGGTAGTTCGGGATGTTTAGAGCATAGCCTGGTTTCTAGTTTTCTAGCCTCCACTCTGTAGTCAGCCATTGTAATCATAGGGTGGGGTCCATGGAGTTCATCATGAGACTGTGATATACAAGCTTATATAAATAGCTGTAACCAATATACATGTTTAGCGACAGTTAGGCAACACTCCTTCAAAAATTCTAGCTCTTGAGGTCTTTATTTAAAATAATTAGCACTGTAATATATAATTTGAATTACATTGCCCTGTATCTGCTATACTGTATAGTTGGGAACAAACAGTGGTGATGTAACATAGTAAGCAAAAAGTGTCAATTTTCAAATAAAAATTAAGATGAGCTGTAGAGTAAGTTTTAGATATTCTCACCTCTCTGTGTTTAGCACAGAACTTAGCAGTACATGTCTTACAATAAACAACAGCTTGTTGATTGGCTACACCTTTTCTAGTGCAGGTTTCACAGCATAGAGACAAGTCATCTCTTGTGTTGGAGGTAGGAAGTGAGTCTATCTCAACATCATATACTTCCCTAAAATATAGGAAACAATTAGACAAATTGTTTGAAGCTATACCCGCAAATAATTGGACAGGAAGCAGTATGATTCAGTGTAGGCAGAACTATGTAAGCATACCTGCAGAAAGGACATCTGAGCATTCTACTAACTTCAAAGCTTCCTGTCAGACATCTTAAACAGTGTATGTGTCCACAAGGTAGAGATCTTGGATCTACCAGATCTTCTAATCTACCAACACAGAACCCACATTCTATCTGGTTGTCTCCTCCTTCAGCCATTGCTTATAGCAATCAGAATCTTTGCTGTATAATTTGCAATAAAGACAAACTCAGAAAAGAGTTCATGAAATAAAAAAAGCAACAAAAATATCACCAAAAAGCTAGTTTATTTAACAATTACATATAAACTCAGTAACGTCTACTGAATATGTATGTATGTTAATCTAGAATTACATGTGCTTAGTCTTGCTTATGTAAAAAATAAGCGCTAATTATTGCCCATCATACCTGTGAAACAGCAACAAACTCCCAAAAAAGTAAAAAAGGTGTAACATATTTCTTTTGAAAAATTGCGAGATATTTTAAAAAACCTAGACTTGAGATTTGCTGAACCATAACGTGTCTATAAAATCATAAAGAAATATTCACCAGCTTTCTATATGCTTCTTCTTTGCTGAGATAAGTCTGGGATACTCAGAGCCTGCTCGATCTTGTTGTATGGTGACTTGTTGAAGGTTCAAAGAGGTGTGACTGAGAAGCAGCTATCCACTAGATAAAATAATGGGTGGCTCAAACTAGTTTAAATATTGACACGCTCTACCGTCGTGGTTCATATCTGTTACTTATGAAGTAGATCAAAAATTTTTGTTTGTTCGAATTCACACTGAGTATGAGATACCAGGGTCAGTATGTATGCTTCTAGCTTAGTTAATAACTGTGACTCTACCTACACTGATAACACAGTGTACGTACAAGGGTAGAAATGAGACTTATATGGTGTTTATACAATGCTTTGCCACACTTGAATCACATCAGTGGTTTTATGACCCCAATAAATATATGAGCCTAGCAATAAAGATTACAGGGAAATACTTGACTTCATATGGGCCTACTGCTGATGATAATTCATCAGGAAATCAAGGTTTTGTTATGCACATTCTATTTTATAAATATTTAGTAAATCTTATAATAATTATTGTTAAAAGGTGTTATAGTGTAATGGATTTCAGTGGTGTAATTAATTGTTAGTTATTATATCGAAAGGGTCGACTCTATATTGTATATATTATTGTGGAGATCCACTGCATCGACCTCCAGCGACTTGTATCTATGGTCGACAGTGGCACCACTAGTAACAACCAATCAGGACTGACATACTAATTGATAGCAGGTGGAGCTAACTACTGGTAGTGGAAGCGCGCTGAGTATCTAGCCGGGCAGAGCAGCTTGGGACTTCATTCAGAGTAGTTGTGTGTAAAGGCTCACTTATTATGTAATCATTTCAATTCATGTTAGCAGTAATTAGAGTTTCTTGTATCTTGTAAATAATAAACTTGTCATAACGTAAATAACCTGATGTAGTAGCTTTGTTTAAGTCCACCCACATAATATAGTGAATTGCGAGATTCACTACAATAGCTTGGTGAACAATTTATCAAATGCTGGTGACAAACTTTCGTTTCACTGTTAGTCAGCATTATGATATAATTTTTTAGTGGTCAAGCCAGGGGACATTATTTGCAATGTAACTACATATATACACTACGTTTCCATAATTGCATTAATCAAATGGAACTTTTCATTAGTTCTATGGAAACAGTTACATTGAAGCAAAACTGCAGTCGAAATTTCATTCGGACGGCTCCTCCTTCAATGAAAAGTTTCCTTCTCATCATGCAAATAATGAAATTGGATTCCTTGATTAAATAAAAAAAACCTTTTTGTGGCGGAAAGGGGAAGGGTGGGGCGGGGCAGAGATCAGTAAAAAGTTACATAGTTACAATATGTAAACAATTATTATAAGCTCTACAACCTATGCTAAAGTTTACTTCGTCTCATAATAATTTTAATCATTCCATTTATCCTAGCTGCTATATATATTTAAAGTAACTACTAAGCAACTTTAATTTGTAAACCTGTAAGCTAAAGCATTCCCAAACCAAAAGTAAATCATTGGGAGGTATTTTATTTTGAAAATTTGAATTGCGCTTAAGCTTTAGTTTACCAGTCACAAATCACCTGATGCTTTTATTGGTTTATGTCTTTTCAATTTAAATACATTGACTTAAAATTTGTGTATTTAGTCTATCAAACTGGGCATGAACCTTGACTTAAAGCTGGCCATATTATTTCACATTTTATTTCAGCTGCTGCATTTGCAAAGAGAAGATAATTTTGTACGGATTGCGCATAGGATTGTGCATGTAGTTTTCCGTTGATGTAATCGATACAGGCATCCATACAAATTCATTCGCCATTATAGAAGGGCAGTAAAACCTATTAATATTAAATGACTGTAATGTGGTTATAAATATTAAACATTTGCATGCTTCAACCTGGTTTTAAACTGTGTGTGCTTTTAGCTACATTAATATCTGCGTGACTTTTTCTACACACTGATAACACAGGGTGAGAGCCTATTATAGATATGATACTGTATGTAGTTTGTATACTAGCCTGTTTTATTTATAAGGGCTTCAGTTATTACATGAAAACACTAGTAATGACATTATTATTAAGGAGTGCAGGCAATTAATGCTTACTTCCCTATATACTACAAACAAAACTCATCTTGCAATCTAATTTGTACATTTTGCATCTTCCTAAACTTGGTTTCAGAATATTCGGTGCATGATTATGTCAATCTCCTCTGGTGTAGTTATGGAGTTGGTCGTTGCATATTTCAAAGCATCTAGCAGAAGCCCCTGAGTAATGCTAGGGTAAAAGTTTATAATGTCAAAACTTATGAAAGTATAGTTTTGCTTATTTTTGATGCCACTAAACCAGAGTAATACTTATTGTGTGTTTTTCCATTGGTTTATTTTCGTGGAGTCACGGATTTTGGTGTTTATAGTTTCCAAAAGTTGCTTGCTTATTCTCTCTTCTTCTAATTTTGCAGGGTTGATGAGTCTATATTGCGGGTTGCTGTTGAAATTTTCTTAATGATCTTTGATGGTTGTAAATGGTTCCCTATATAGGTGTCATGGCTTGTACTCTGTCATCTAGATTAAGTGAGCTCGCAATTTTTTTAGCTTCGTTGTTTATGTTGTCAAGTGGTTTCTGATTTGTTTTCCTGTAGTCTTTGTTGATGCATTTGTGCAAGGCAGATTGATAATCCTTTGATGATACTTGGTAAAAATTGGATGTTTTGTAAGCTGGTACGATAATGCTCATAGACCTTTAAATTTTGTTGGTGTGATTTATTATAAGCTTTTGTTGAACTTGTTCAAGTTGGAGATGTCAGAATTTGATAGATTTTATTAGGTGTCCCATTTCATCTTTAAACTGTCTGAGTTCAATTACAGTAGGTGGAAACTTTCTTGGTAGGCACGTATATCTTCAATTTACTACCCGCAAAAGAACTACAAAATAGTATCGGACTATACCGTGACGATGGTTTAGCCATATTGAGAGACCAACCCAGACAAGTGGAAAACACTAAGAAAGTAATATGCAAAATGTTTAAATCCATTGGCCTAGGAATTACTATCGAAGCTAACAAAAAAATTATTAACTTCTTAGATATCACCATCAATCTTGCTGCTGCCACTTATAAACCATTTAATAAACCTGGCAACACACCTATCTACATTCACCATAACAGCAACCACCCCCCATCTATTATTAGAAACATTCCTAAATCCATCAACAAACAGCTATCCATGCTCTCATCTGGTAAAGAGAACTTTAATAGTGAAACACAAATCTATCAGAATGCCTTAAATAAGAGTGGATACAACTTCACAGCACAATATGAGAAGCAGCAAACACCTTGTAATAAACCTAGAAGGAGGACCAATATATGTTTCAACATACCCTTCAGTAAACATGTTGCAACCAACATAGGAAGGCAATTCCTCAACATAGTATGCAAAGTGTTTCACTCAAAGCATCCTCTAAGAAAAATATCTAATAAAAACACACTCAACTGAGCTATTCTTGCATGCCGAACATAATGTGCAAAATTAATAGGGAGAACAAAAGGAAATTGGCTTACCAAACGACAAGCTCTCTAACAACCACCAGTAGCACTATGAAAATCTGCAATTGTATAAGGAAACCAAACTGCCCACTGAATGGCAAGTGCTTACTCTCTAATATTATATACCAGGCCACCATAACATTACCAAGCAGCTCCAACACATACATCAGACTATGTGAAACTGACTTTAAAAAATCCCCATACGATCATACCTGCTCCTTTAAGCATAAAAGATACAGAAACGTCACAGAGTCAAGTAAGCATATACGGTATCTAAAAGACAAAACTGCCAGCTACACAATCAACTGGAAGATCATTAGCCATGCACCCAGCTATAAAACCAACTGTAAACGTTGCATGCTATGCATTTTAGAAAAATATTATATTTTAAGCAAACCCAGCCTATGTACATTAAATAAAAGATCTTAGTTAACATCATTATGCAAGGATAGCTCCAAATATTTCTTGAACCCGTTCTAATACATTAGCTTTGTTTTATGATAATGCCCATTTTCCCTTTTTTACATTCCAATTCTGTTGTTTCACTATTTTATACATCACCCTGACGAGTGGCAGTAATTTAATGCTACGGAAAAAATTAGTAAGTGATATAATTGATTTTAAATAACAGATATTAATCAATTACAACCTTCATACTTATAGTATGAAAATATATATCTATAAATAAACATATCCAACAATCACTAGTATTAAGGGCTGATAAAATATTATGCTCTACTCCAGCACTTAAGACCCAAGAATTACTAAACTATATTCGAAATGTTTTTGAACATAAAAAGGGTTACCCTAAATATGTAATAGAGAAAACTATTATCAACATTGGTGACGGACTACTCAATGAAAAAGACAACAGGAAACACATTTTACTCCTATACTGCCAGTTTCTATAATTGTCATGCCAATCAGCCACCACTGCCTCTTCTCTAATTTCACCATTCCATTGGCTCCGGCCATAGAGTAGAACTTTCTATCGCCAATCCACATACTTTTATTAACATATGGAACCCAGTGTAAAAATAGTTTCAAATCATTGAGACTTTCATATTATAAAAAGCTTTATTAAAATAAATTTTGTAAAGGATATATATTTATAGAAAAAATTCCCCTCTTCCTCTTACTTAACATATTCATAACTGTAGTGATAGGCTTACCTTGGTACTGCATGCATGGTGATATCACTTATTAGACATATAGTTGTAGTTGTAGTTATGACTTTATAGTTTAGGTCTTATACTATTAGTTTTTCTATATAAGTATTAGTATTACTGTGTCTGTAGCCCACAGCCTTTGTCTCAGTCTCTTGTCAGTCTCTAAATATAAGGTCAGTTAGTATTTGAGTTATATCAGTTATTATATATAATGAGGTGTATTCTCAAGCACTAGTAAAGGGCTTGTTTCAATTGTTATAGGTATCTCTTCTAAATTTATTCACTCTCTCTATCTCAATCTCCGTTTGTTCTCCCCCCCCCCCGCACGCTTTACATTTAATTGGTTTTTTGTCATTCAAGAGCAGACAACTCCAGAAATACTGAATTTTTTAGTAAACATTCTGATAAGTACTTGAGAAGCTCACTTACTTTAGACTTAAGTTAGTAGAAAGTGAATCCATAAGATGTTGTTGCATTGAGTATTCTTATATTATACTCACGCACGTTTAGAGTCACTATCCCTGTGAGAAACCCCTGATGGAAAGGGTTTTTGTTAAAGCGGGCTAAGGACTTATTTAAATAAGGCACAGGGGCAATTATGACTGGATGCTTTTCCTAACATCACCAATGACCTTTGTCAGGGCTCGCACACATGACCTTCGTGTTTACTAGGCAAACGCTCTAACCCCTAGACCACAGCTGCTCCCTGAGTATTCTCATATTATGTTGTATGTGTATATAAATACTATAATAAGTCATTTTATTGACAGATAAATTGACAGATAAATTGACTTTCAATTGGGTAGTAAACTCACCTGTAATGATTTAACCACAAAAGCACATATACAAACTGCTATAAAATTTTGAGTCATGCAAATACATCAAATACTAGCTTATATAACTGCTATAGTTACACAGAGTATAATAATTTACACAGTATTTGTTGGTTTATATATTAATATGCTCTCTGAAATAGTCATTTTAGTCAAACGGAAACTAATCTAGTGGATCGTTACCATGGAAACCAACTAGACTCTATAGCATGATTATGCGTATATATAAATATTATTTCCTTTTTTGGGTCTAGTGCTCAGCTAATTATATGTTTTTAGAGAAACCACGAGTCATAGTTTTGAAATCTAAAGTGACAGCCAATTAAATAAACATGTTTATATTATCAGCCACTTTTTGTATCACAAGGCACATCGTTTCAAACTTCAAACTAAATTACTATGCAGGAGGCAAAGTCTTGACATATAAATACACTAATTACTATGACTTGCTGGTAAAACTGCTGCATAAGTTCTTCCTGGTGTAAAATTTTCTTAACATATTATATTGAACAGTTCAAATGACAGCTTCAATTGTTGGGGTGAGTCTGATAAACAAGATTCATCAAATACAACTGGTTCAGTATTATATTGTCTCTCTCTTTGCTATCTCTCTAAGTAGAGTATGATGTCTGTCTACAGCTGTTTGTGAATATAGCTTGATGACTTCTGAGTCCTATCAGTGATTTGCATATGCGGAAGCATTTGAGGTCATCATGCACTCGGTGTGTCTGTTGAGCTAAGCCTTCTTGGGGCCAGCCCTATGTATTATATAAATTTAATTCTAACAAGGCAAACAAGTTAAATAGTTACAAATGTATCCAAGGAAACCAGATGCATGCATGCACCTGGTTTCGTTGTCACCATTAAAATCAATTTAAGTTAGATTTATTATGGTTCAATTTGTTAAATAAGGTAGTTGAAAAATCTTTTTACTTCAGGCATGACTCATATTATACTGACAACCAATTTAATTATAGCACCAGAAACTATTTATTGTAAAACTTCAAACCAATAATTAATACGAAATGTATTGATAATGAGAAAAAATTTGTGTTATGTAAATATATTGACAACTAGCTTATATAAGAGATAGTTACTTAGAGTAATCGATATAAACCGGTAATTTATGCAAAATTAAAGGAGCTTTGAGGTCAAAGCTTAAAAGATTAATAAATATTTTGCCAAAAAGTTGTCTCATTAAACTGTCTGCATTTGATGGTATATATAAAGAGAATGTTTTCATACCTACTTCATTGTTACGTCTTTGTTTATGCATTCAAGTAGTGCTTGTAAAAAACAGGCTTTGCAAATAGTTCCTTGGTTCCTGCATCCAGGATAAATATTTTGGATATGAATCTGTGTTTAAGTGCTACAAGTAAGATTCTAGTCATTTTGATGTTATTCTTTTGTTTTCAACAAATCACAAGTAGGAGACCAAGAGATTCTAGATTGAGACGTGACAGATGGCCTTGGCTTGTAAGTGAAATTCCATTGTCCATAGTTGTTTCTTCTTCCAATGTTTACAAAGGTTAACCATCCTTACATATTATATACATGATAAATGTATTTGATGATAATAATTGTGCTTTAGTAGTTTCGAGACTCATGTTGCTATATAATAACATTTTCAGGATTCATTCAATTTCTTATATATTATTATTCTTTCTAAACAATTATGTAATGCTGATTGACAAGTTTGTCTCTGTGTCGAATTTTATATATATATTATATACATGATAGATGTTTTTGATAATAATAATTGTGCTTTAGTAGTTTAATGAGACTATCATTATTCTTTCTAAATAATTATGTAATGCTGATTGACGTTTTTTATGCACTCTCAATAGTTTTTGAATGTTAAAGCTATTTTTGAAATTTATTTTCATAGGAAACTGTAAGATTAAGATTTGCAAACCGAAGAGAATTTAGATTCGGAAGATTGAGATTTTGCAGACCAAGATATGTATGTCAACATAGAAAAAATGAATGCACTCCAAGGATATTCTGTTTTTAAGATCAATTATATGCATAGGCCTATATTATTTTCTACTATACCACAACTTTTTGTTGCAGAATGTAAATGCATTAAACAATTTTAATATTCTATGTCTGAACTCTTCAATTTAAATATTTCTAATTATAAGTGTGCCAAAAGTATTTTTATGAATCCTTATAATGTAAATAAATTTAGCAGACTGTGTGAGTTTCCGTTTTGATTTCGGAGTATTAATTGCTATAAAATTCAAATAAGTTATTGTCAGTTTATTGAAATATTATATATTTTTCTAACAAATTTATTCTAAATTATTTGAATTGGAGCAAATATAGCAAATATAGCTGAATACAAGGCTGTGTATGTTTTTCTCTATAATAACTACTATAGCCTACTATTATCGCTATAATTATACTTTTATTAAAAAAAAACTTGATACTTGCAAATTTTAACAGAAATGGGATACACAATTATATAGTAATGTTTTAGGTTTTACCTTTATTGTAAAATATTAAGCTAGATTATATTGTTGAAACAATATATTTTAAAAACTTCCCACAAACATAACATGTTGCATATATACGAGGAAGTTCAGTCATCCTATTGGTATAGCCTTTGCCCTTTTTCAACCGAAACAAGACCATCTTGGGGGTCTCAATCCAATCAGCCATCACTGAGTTCTTTCTATTACTACTATCCCATTGCCCATTGACAGATGAATAAATAGTTAGTGTACGTATTATAGATGCTTGAAAGCTGTAGATTAGTTTTGATTTAAATATATTTAGCTTAGCCATGGTATATAGGTCAAGTGCTAGAGCCGTGATTGGTGCAGCTACTGAGCTATAGTAGAGTTAATCAGGTAATATAATATCTGTATATAGATAGTTTTGTGACTAAATAATATTTATTACTAACATCTGCATTGGGTTATAATCAAAAGCACCAAAATATATTAAAGTAAATTTTTGATACATCATGTAATAACTTTTTAAGATATCTATATACAGAAAATTAATCGCATTTAAATTTATAGTCATCTTGTTGATATCCAGTTTTTGTTTTCATGACGCATTTCATTTCATAACAGCAATCATCAGTGTTAGAGCATTCATCTAGAAATAATTGCACCAAAAGGTAAATATATATAGAAATAGAAAACACGAGACCATGTGGGTTCAATCACGAGTAACCATCATATGGAGATGTTAGGAAGAGTATCCATGCAGTCATAATTACTTCTGTAGCCTGCTTTTCAAACACCCTTTCCATCAAAGGTTTCTCACATGGATAGTGATTATAAACTTGCATGAGCTTTTTGTTATAATTATATAATGTGATTTATTTGGGAAAATTCATTAGATTACTTTGCCAACTGACTGAGTGCTCATGAAGATATAACCATCATATTATGAGATAACTCACTGCTTTAAAGATAAAGTTGAAAGTAACATACCCCCTCTTTTTTTACAATAGTTTTCTATCTTCATCTTTGCAGCAATAACTATAGTTATTGCTGCAAAGATGAAGATAGAAAACTATAGCTGACCTTCTGGAGTACATGCTATAGCATGTACTCCAGGAGGTCAGCTAAAGAGCTTCTAAACAGGCATATAAAATAAAATATACCGATTAGTATACATGTAGATATTATAATGCATTTAAGTATAGTATATGTTATAGTACATAATATAGTACAATTATAGTATATATTGTAATGACGTGGTACATATTATAATACAATTAGTATATCTATGTGAATAAGGGAGCAGCCGTGGTCTAGGGGTTAGAGCGTTTGCCTATAGTGAATATATATATACATATATATATATATATATATATATATATATATATATATATATAAATATATATATATATATATATACATATATATATATATATATATATATATATATATATATATATATATATATATATATATGTGTATTTATATATATATATATATATATTTAATGCACACTATAAATTAATTATAGATAAATTGTGGCTTATATAACATAAACCACATCCATTAATACAAAGTACATTTTTCGGTTTCAAATATAATAACTATATGGTTGCAATTATATGATTTTATACAAAAGTGGAGTCATATATTATAGTTGTTATATATCAGACCCTTGGTACGTTGAAACTCTTAGTAGTCCCGCTTCATCATATATTCGGTCTGTAAAAATACACAGCTTTGTTTTTACATACAATATTCTATTATACTAAAACAATATGATTGTTATGCTGAAGCAAAAGTATATGTCATATTCATAACAAAATATGCAATAGCTATAAAAATTACCACATATTATATTAAACATCAATTGATTGTTAGCATTAAGCGAAAACATTTTATTTTTTTTTTTAAGAGATCTTTTCCTGTTTTCTAAATTTTGAATAATGTTTTCATTATTTGAAGTAATTAAATAAAACATAAAGTCCATTGTTTGGCTCAGCATTGAAATTTACTGTTTTATAGAGATTTTCATGTCATGTGAATAGCACAAAAAGGAAATAGCAATAAAGAGCTCAAACCTATACACCACTTGAAAAACAATAATATATGATCACTGTAATAAGTGTTGAATTTAAAAAAAACAAACCTGGATGTATTTAGAACTTTTCAAACCAGCTTATGTTTAATAATTGCTTTGTATTAATAATTAAATTAGTTCATTAATAAGTAATTATTAGTAATTGGAGCAAAAGTGCGTTATGTGACGTAATTTTGCTTTAATTACTTTAGAATGATGTTTCCTAGCTATAGAATCACGTGCATATAGATAAACCACAATTGGAAAATAAATTTGTTACTATCTATGCTTTGCAGTTTCTAGAAAGAAAGCATATTTTTGCGTCGACTATCTTTTAAGTATCTACTTTGAGTTAATTCGGGTACTTCTAATATAGCTGGAAACATAACTAAAAAATCAATGTTAGTTTAGTTATGATGAAACTATTTGGTTAATGACTTAAATAAATATTAGAAAACTAAAATTAATAAAGGTATCTCATGTTTAAAAGTCTCAAATGAGAATTTTAAGCTGGTTTGATTTTATTTTTGCTCAAATTAATTTTAATGACAACATATTTAGACTTAAGCAATTTAGTATATTATGTTATTATAGATAACAGTAGCGCAAAAAATTGTTTTATTATCTTACCTGCTCTGGTTTTGCAAATAGAAGTGATTACAAGTGTCAGAAGTAAAGGATACAATAATGACAGGTGCTTCATTGTGGTAGCAGGTGCTTGGCATCAGGTAAATTGCTAGAGAGAGAGCTTGCTGATTCTTCAAGTTGAGATTAATTGAATATAAATTTCACTATATTCTTGTGCTTTTATAATATTATCATTATGGAATGTCAGCCAATCAGCTTACAGGTGCAGTATATAATTCACAATGCATCTGACGCAGCCAAATGGGTTATAATTTTATTTAAATATTAACAATAAATGTTAGGTGACTCGGCATTTCACGTTTAAACAGTAAAATGTAGTATATGGATATAAAAGGCTCCAATTATAACAAAGCTGAAAATCAAATTCTCAAATAAAATTAATTTAAAGCCCTGGCTTATTGCATACAGCAAATAACTAATACATTTTTTGTTGTTGATCTTTTTTAAACTACAGAACACAATTTATAAGACTTGTACCATTGCAATGTCAAAACTGCCAAAGAAGAGATTTCGGATTATAATTTTATTGCAATAATATTTTTGAATTCCTTCAAAGTTATTTTTGTTTTGTCAGCTTAATTTAAAGTTTTTAAAATATAAACATTTATAAGTTTTTTTAAGTTATAGATATTTTTCCTAATTTTCGCACAGAAAATATAACTTCTTGTAATGATTTTTGGGTATAGGATAATGATCATGTGTTTGATCCCAAAAAACTAAAAATTGTGTTTAGGTAATTTTTTCTTAATATTCACAAACATGCAGTTACACATTTAATTACTCAACTTTTTTGTAAAAAATACCAATATTTTATTTATATAGTAGGCATAATTTAAGCTAAATATATTATGCTTTTAAGAGTTGCCAATTTTAGCTGTTAATTGCTAAAACTTTCTGCAAAAGATATTTTAACCATGCATCAACAATGCCTGCAACTATTCATATGCTTATCATGTGTTTAAGAAAGTTGCTACATGCAGTAGGTTGACTTTTTGGAATCATATAATGATGGGTCCTAATTTGCTATAGCTTCCATTAAATAGAGTATATGACTGACCCAATTCTGTCTATTATTTAAAACAATATGTGTTTAGTAATTATTTCACTCAAGTGTCCAGCAATGCAATGTATTTATTTTAAAAATCAGTTGACAAAAAATTATGCAAAGACATAAATTTTGCTTTGATTTGCAATATAATACTGATAAATTGACTAACTCAAAATTACTTATATTTAATAATTGAATAGTTCCCAGTATCATTGTAACAAATGCAGTTAAATATAAACATTGAGCTATCAACAGTATTACAGAAATTGATGCAAAGTCAAAGAATATGATTCATGATCACACTGAAAAACAATGTGTGTTCAAATCTGGAAGCATTAAAGACCGATATTTCAAAAACTATTATAGTAAAAACTTACAAAAAGGAACTATACGAAGCTTTGTTCAAATATTTTCTGTAATAACTATATCTGGCGTCTATATAAAGCTGTTTTTGATTAACATTTTGATTTATAAATTAAAAAGTAACAGTGTTTGATTAACACATGGTATAACTATGGAAACTGTGAATTTGAAGTATTTTTTCTTCATTGTTTTATGCTAAAATAAAATATGCTGCTATATAATATTTATGAATAGTATTTCATATCCTGTATATATGGCTAATATATAGTATATAGTCACATATATATGTTATCTCTGGGGAAATAGATATCTATATATGTTTCTGCATATATCTGTGTATATGTATGTTAGTGTGTAATAATATACTAGGCAATGAAAATCCTCACTTAATTATTCAATCTATCTGATAAAAGAGCACTTCTCCACAAGACCTGGGTACAATCAGAGTATTTCCTGTCACATGAAGATCATGCGCAGAAGATTCCCTTCTTGCAGTCGAATCTGATATCTCTTTCAGCAGTTTACCTGAAGTAGCATAAGTCAATATACACAACTGTTACTATCAAAACACTGAATCACCAAGATCCTCTAACTCTGTGATTTTTTATTTACTTTACTTTTTGCAATAGAAAGTATGGCAAGCAGACAATAACCACGCGGTGTATGTGAATTAATATGCCATAAAATTAACCTGTGTTTCCATTCAGTATCCAGACTCTGGTGGTAGCATTCCCAATAGCTACATACACTCTTCCTTTGCTGTATGCTACACCCCGTGGTCTAGTCACACGTTCAGATGTCCATTCAACTTCTCCACTTGAAATATTCACTTTGAATACTTTAGAGGAATTGTAATCAGACACAATAACAGAGATATCATCTACAGCACATACTGATACTTTACCGGTACCAAGTAGAGGGCAGCTTATGTGTTTCTGTACCTTCACAGTAAGAGAGTAGACTACTAGTCTCTTGTTCTTTCTATCTGGTATAATGATTTGATCATTAACAACAGTCAGTTTGTTGAAGTCGGGTAAGAATGTTGTAGCATCGGAATGGGTCCAGCTGGTGATGAGTTTCCCTGTCAGATCATGTACTCTGACTGTGTAGGGTTTACCATCTACTAAAGTATACAGTCTGTCTTTGTACACAGCTACACTGTGTACCCAGTCAGTAGCTGTTATAAACTTCCTGCTAGACTGATTATTCTCCTCTATTATATCTACTCTTCCATCACCTAGTCCAACGTAAGTACTACCGTGGTAACTACAGACTGAAGTAGAGTAGCCAGACACAGAAGCTGTATGTAGGAGAGTTAATTGTTTAGGTAGAGTATCAGTAGTAGTCAGCTCATGTTCAGTGTGCACAACACTTTCTGGAAAGGAGACAATTTCTAATTCAATCTCTCTTCTCTCTCCTGTAAGCAAAATAAGAAGCAAATTATTGCAGCGTCATACAATTTACAATTACAGTTATATTAATAGTTGTGTTTAACAGTTGATACAGTATAGAATCTGCAAAATTCTCTACAAAAGGAAAAGGGAATTTCTAACAGCTATATTCACAGTACATCACGTTATATGCCTGAACTATGGCGCTGTGTTTGTTTCTTCTTTAATATAATACATTGAACTATATAAAAGGGCATTTTAGAGCGTACATAAAACATACAACAACATCTAAGAATATAGTGGAACAAATTATAGGAACCTAATTGACTTCACACAATCCAATTTTGCATCAAAATATCTTGCTGTCGGTCAAGTGCGTATATGTGCATTTATAGCCATGAGCTGAAGTAATCAGTCTCAGATTGGCTATGTATAATATTCACATTCCCAGATGAAATTTAGCTGACTCTAAATCAAAGTAAACTATGAAGCATTATATACATAACACGTGAGTTAGTATATAATTGTGTACATGTATTAGTAACTAATTGCATAAGTTTGGGAATGTTGCAAGTGAGAGATTGAAGATCCTGCATGTGGTGGCTACTAATACAATGCCATGTTTTTCAAACAAACAAAACAAGTAAGGTAGGTAACTGAAATATTTGAAAAGGGCCGTTTACAATATGAAAAGCCTGTTTAATTTTCTCTATAGTAATATTATAAAGTTCTTTTGATATTTTCCTTTATATCAGATAAAAAAGTACCATTTGTTTATTTGGCAGATTTAATTCAAACTGTTTCATCTATGTTTAGTTATCTAAGAACATAACTACCTATGTGAATGTTAATGGAGGTGAAGAAAAATAAACAACCTTAAACTAATATATATGCTACTATGTAAACTTCCATAAAAATATTTGAAATTTTTTAAAGACCAAAAGGTGTCCAGCTCACTTTCAGTCAACTTTTATAAGATATTACTGACCTTTGACCTGTAAACCAGACTTTGATATCTCCAGAGTAGGAAACTCAATAGATAACAAATTTCTGATTTCCTTCATTGTCTCCTCATGTCTTGTTACAATATCTACCTGCATAATAGATTCATATACCAACACTAGAGTTCTGTATTAGTATATGCAGCATATTTATATTTCTCATTTCATTATTCTCGGCATCATGTGCTAAATGTATACGATCGAATTAAAAATATATCTTTTATCTCGATTATATTCAAAAACATAGATACAGTATCTTTAGGCTTCATACCTGGTGATTGTGTTTGTGTCTACCCTCAATCTGTAGTCTTTGTCTATTGAGATCAGATAATTTAACTCCAACATTTTGTTCTGTGAATCTTTCCAGTTCCAACTTCCCATTTTCTCTCAGCTTCAGCAACTCTTCTTCCAGATTTTTGTATTTCAACTCAATACTCCGAATCTATCAATAGGATTAGTGCACGATATACATACTCGAAAGAAAATTTCACTAAATGAAAATAATTGTTCAAAAACATTCAAATTTTTGCCAAGCTCCTGGTTTATCTCTAAAAATTAGTTTTCTATATTTAAATGTACATGTCTTTTTTGATCTGAAATTCTAATAACTTTATAAAGTTTGTATATATAACCTGTTCATCCCTTGTTCTGTGGAGTGTCTCCATCATATCTCTAGTCTCACTATCATAGTCACACAATACTCTAGTCATGTGTTTCACCAAATCTTGAAACTGATCTTCTTTCTTCAGGATTTCTGATCTCATCTTATCCATTTCTTCAGACAGTTTAGCCACCAGCCCATTCAATGTGATCAGTTGGTGTGGAGAACCTGTATGAAACAGAATATTTGTCTGCGACATCCTAATCTACTTTCCACCAGATACAATATGCTGCATATTTATTTGATTATATGAAATATAATATATTTCAGTCCAAGTCTCAGTTTGTAAATTTGCTGTACTTAAATTTCAAAAATAACATTGAACCTGTATGAGTGTGTTGTTTAATTTTGAAAATGGTTAGCGGCAGCACTGGCATCTATTTTGGCTAGTTTGTTGACTGTTGGGTTTCATTGCTTATTTCTGCGGTGAGTATATATATTATATATTTCAAACCTATTGACTCTGCAGATTAAAACAATATAAAAACAAAGACTTTAAGAAACAAGTATTTGGTGTGTTTTTGAATAATTAAATAAAAAGAAACTTACCATCATCACAGTTTGGTGAGCTCTCAATGCAAGCATTACAAAGTACAGAATAACAACTCCTACATGCCATGGCATAGGGTAGTTCAGGATGTTTAGAGCATAGCCTGGTTTTTAGTTTTCTAGCCTCCACTCTGTAGTCAGTCATTGTAATCATAGGGTGAGCTCCATGGAGGTCATCATGAGACTGTGATATACAAGCTTATATAAATAGCTGTAACCAATATACGTGTTTAGCGACAGTTAGGCAACACTCCTTCAAAAATTCTAGCTCTTGAGGTCTTTATTTAAAATAATTAGCACTGTAATATATAATTTGAATTACATTGCCCTGTATCTGCTATACTGTATAGTTGGGAACAGACAGTGGTGATGTAACATAGTAAGCAAAAAGTGTCAATTTTCAAATAAAAATTAAGATGAGCTGTAGAGTAAGTTTTAGATATCCTCACCTCTCTGTGTTTAGCACAGAACTTAGCAGTACATGTCTTACAATAAACAACAGCTTGTTGATTGGCTACACCTTTTCTAGTACAGGTGTCACAGCATAGAGACAAGTCATCTCTTGTGTTGGAGGTAGGAAGTGAGTCTATCTCAACATCATAAACTTCTCTGTAATACAAAACAGCAGCTAGCAGTCTCTCAAATGCTAGTAGGCTACTTAATCAGGATAAGTCATTGTAAGCAGATCGAACTATTAGACAAATTGTTTGAAGCTATACCCGCAAATAATCGGACAGGAAGCAGTATGATTCAGTGTAGGCAGAACTATGTAAACATACCTGCAGAAGGGACATCTGACTATTCTACTAACTTCAAAGCTTCCTGTCAGACATTTTAAACAGTGTATGTGTCCACAAGGTAGAAATCTTGGATCTTCCAGATCTTCTAATCTACCAACACAGAACCCACATTCTATCTGGTTGTCTCTTCCTTCAGCCATTTTTAAGAATAAGAACACTCCGCTAAAATTTTCTAAAATACATCAAAATACAGAATTTTTAGGACATGAATAATGTAGTTAAGGTTTTGTCTCTGTTTTACCCCACAGCTGCTCCCATAACATTTGTATAGAAATAATAAAATAATACTTACCAGTTCTCTGTATTGTTTTTCCACTCAGGTAACTTTATATGGAGCCGAGGATTCTTATAGTGTGACTTGTTGAAATCTCAGAAAGAGATGCGACTAACAAAGTATAGCTACCCACTCGATATGAAATAATATAATGATGGGTGGCTAAAACTAGTTTGAACTTGACGTATATTGACACGCTTTACCTTCGTGGTTCATATCTGTTACTTATAACAAAGATAAGAATTATTGTTTGTTTAAAATCACACTGCGCATGAGATACTGAAGTCAATATGTATGCTTGTAAGTTAGTAACTGTGCCTCTACCTAAACTGATAACACAGTGTGCAAGTCTAAATATATGACTATGTTGTTTATACAATGATTTGCCACACTTGAAATACATCAGCAGTTTCATGAACCCACTAAATATATAATAAGTCTAACAATAAAGTGTGCAGGTAACTATCTGCTTTCATATACTGCTGGTGAAAGCTCAACACAAAAATTTGATTTCATTCACATAATCAAATTTTTGTTTTACACATTCTAATATTCATAAATATTTACGAAGAGATATGCTTGCTAAAATGTATTTTATATATTGGTGAAAAATTTATCAAATAAAAGTGACAAACTTGCATTACGCTTTCATCATATTGAGCTTAATATGCTATATTTTGTAGAGGTCCATGCCTCAATATATCAGTGTACTATTACTTTATATAATCTATTAATCTCAACTATATGAGCATGTTATTGATTCTCAAAAATCAGAACTGCATGGTTGAGGAAAGTTTAATTTATATTCACAAACATACTTTTAAGCTTTTAAGTTTTATTTTAGTATACCAATGTTTTTCTCAAATGATAGCCATATAATTTAGAAAAAAATAGCTTTCAAGAGATGTCTATTTTTCTTTGCACAATTGTCTACAATCATATTTTGATAACAAACAATGCAATTAGATGCACTTAATTTGTTGCATATTTGTAAACAGGATTGAAATATTACTACCTTATTGGTACTTTTAAAACCCTTACCCATTTTTTTCATTGGTCTAATTTTGCTATATCGCATTAAACAGAATAAATAAATGACCCAGTTTCATCTACCAATTCCATTTAAATCAGTATTCTTTTTTAAGATTATTTAGCTCAAGTATGGATGCTGCGTTAATTTGGAATTTTTTTTTTAAAAAGTCAATACATAATCATATTAACGCAGACATAAATTGTGCTTTGCTTTGCTATAATGCCGATTAATTAACAAATGCCATTTACTGAAACTTTTGAACTACTATAGTTTCTTGTTCAGCCTGTCTGGTATGACAACTTGATCATTAACAACTGCCGGTTTGATGCAGCGCCAGTTTTGAACATCAGGATGAATCCAGCTGGTGAAGAGTTTCCCTGTTAGTGCATGTACTCTGACTGTGTGAGGTTTACCATATACTAAAATATATAGTCTGTCCTTGTATACAGCTACACTGAGTACCCATCAAGTAGATATTATAAACCCCTACCTAGCCAGATTAATCCCCTCAATTATAGCTTCTCCCTCATCACTAAGTCCAACATAAAATTGCCCTAATAACTATAGACTGAAGTACAGTAGTCAGACACAGGAACTGTATGTAGGAGAGTTAATTATATAGGTAGAGCATCAGTAGTAGTCAGCTCATGTTCAGTGTGCATACATTTCTCTGAAAAGAGAAAATATTTAATTCAATCTCTCTTCTCTCTCCTGCAAGTAGAATAAAAACTAAGTTATTGCAGTGTGATTCAACCTATGATGGTAGTTGTTCAGGTAGCTTAAGAACGCCACCTATGTTTAATATTTGCTCTTTCTCTCTGTTGCAATAATAAAATGATCAAATATTATATATTTACAGCATATGCAGTAATATATATATATATATATATATATATATATATATATATATATATATATATATATATATATATATATATATATATATATATATATTATAACGATAAGTTAAATGCACCAATTACTAGACTCACTTAGTTCAGGAGATACTTCATTTAGGCTGAAGTAAAGATATTCAGAAAGGTTTAAAAGTTACAACCACAACCTGAGGCAAAAAAAATTGGCCTTTGGTACAGTTATAAGAAGATGATGCCAAAGAATGGAAATTGTGATGACTATGCTAAATTTTAAAACTTCTACAAGAAGTTGGTTGGTCAAAGACTGCTGAGTAACTTTGGTAAAAGCTTTCACGAAAAACCTAATAAGATGAAAAGTTTTCTACTCAGATTCAGTCAAATATGCAAGCTTAAAGCAAAGCCTGTAAACATGTTTAATAGACTACTAACCTTTGACCTGTAAACCAGACTTTGATATCTCTAGAGTAGGAAACTCAAGAGATAACAACTTTCTGATTTCTTCCATTGTCTTCTCATGTCTTGTTATAATATCCACCTGAATATTAGAATAATATCAATATCAGAGCTTTGCAATATTATATGAGTATCATCTGTACATATCTCATTTCAATTATTGGCGTCATGTATTAGTTGTATATTACAATCAAATTAAAAATATAGTTTTATTTAAATCAAAAAATATAATTACAGGTTCTAGGTTCCATACCTGGTGATTGTGTTTATGTCTAGCCTCAATCTGTAATCTATGTCTATTAAGATCAGATAATTTAACTCCAACATTTTGTTCCGTGAATCTTTCCAGTTCCAACTTCACATTTTCTCTCAATTTCAGCAACTCTTGCTCCAGTTTTTTGTATTTTAACTCAATACTCCGAATCTATCAATAAGATTAGTGCACAATATGCATATTTGAATAGACATTTTAGTGCATGAAAATAATTGTTCAAAAATATTCAGTGCTTTAGCAAGTTTTCTTGTCTATCTCTAGAAGATATAGTATTGTAGTTTTATGCACTACCAAGTTGGGTGTTTTTGTATGCACCAGTAATTATTGCATGTCCACAATGAGGTTATGGAAAGAAGGGAAATAGTTGACGTTTTAAGTAAGAGCCGTATTGAAATTATAATGACATATATTTAGAGTCATAGCGGAAGTAGCAAAAGAGTACAGATTGGAAAACGGTTACACAGGTTAACCTATCTAGCGGACAGTGATTTTCCAACTCAGGCTGGGTGTCGGAAGGTATAACAGTTTATATCCAAAAGGTTGGTCCTGATTGGGTGGTATAGGGTTCCGGCGGTATTGCCGTAGTGAGTGACATGGCGCCACACAGAGTTGCGGTAACGCTAACGGAGTTGTGGCTTTTTGGAACATTATGCCTCACATTATAATACAAATATTTAGGTAGAGGTTCTGGGAGATATATTTCTCACAGCCATTTTTAATAGCTTTTTAAATTTTAATCCAATTGCCTTCTTTTAGCTAAACTTCTAACAACTTTATAGACTGTTTTTATATACCTGTTCACCCCGGGTTTTATGGAGTGTCTCTATCATATCTCTAGTCTCCTTATCATAGTCACACAATACTCCAGTCATGTGTTTCACCAACCCTTGAAACTGATCTTCTTTCTTCAGGATTTCTGATTTCATCTCATCCATTTCTCCAGAGAGCTTTGCCACCAGCCCATTCAATGTCATCAATTTGTGTGGAGAGCCTGTATAGACAAACAAATTATTTGACCAGGCATTCTTCTTACTGTAGTATCTGTTAGATTGTACAATCTACTTCACTTCAAGTGTCAGTTTGGTAGTTTGCTGTACTTACATTATAGAATTATTAATGAGCCTGCGTGTATGTTATAATTTTGAAAATATCTAGTAATATTACTAGCATGTATATGTATTGAAAAATCAGATAAATAGAAACTCACCATTATCACAGTTTGGTGAGATCTCAATGCAGGCATTACAGAGTACAGAGTGACAAGTCTGACATCCCATAGTGTAGAGTAGCTTTGAGTGTGTAGAGCATAGCCTGGGTTCTAGTTTTCTAGCCTCTACTCTGTAGTCAGTCATTGTGATCATAGGATGTGGTCCATGGAGATCATCATGTGACTACGAAACACATTTTTACAACTCGTATTTGTTTTTAGCTTTGATTAGGCAGCAGGCCTCCAAAATTGAAATCTTTATTGGAAAGGATTTGCATCAGCACAAACTGCTTTGTTATATGTAGCATACATGTACTGTAGTTAGAAAAAGACATAATATATTGTCGCAGTGTCCGTTTTCAAAAGTAAAACTCAACAAATTTTACATAAATTCATAGTTTTGGCTGCCAGGAAGGCAAAACTTTGAAATAACATATATTATATTTGGGTGTTAAATATTCTCACCTCTCTGTGTTTAGCACAGAACTTAGCAGTACATGTCTTACAATAAACAACAGCTTGTTGATTGGCTACACCTTTTCTAGTGCAGGTGTCACAGCATAAAGACAAGTCATCTCTTGTGTTGGAGGTAGAAAGTGAGTCTATCTCAACATCATATACTTCCCTAAAATATAGGAAACAATTAGACAAATTGTTTGAAGCTATACCCGCAAATAATTGGACAGGAAGCAGTATGATTCAGTGTAGGCAGAACTATGTAACCATACCTGCAGAAAGGACATCTGACTATTCTACTAACTTCAAAGCTTCCTGTCAGACATCTTAAACAGTGTATGTGTCCACAAGGTAAAGATCTTGGATCTTCCAGATCCTCTAATCTACCAACACAGAACCCACATTCTATCTGGTTTTCTCCTCCTTCAGCCATTGTTTATAGCTCTGAGAATCTTCCGCTGTAATTTGCAATAGCGAAAAGCTCAAAGAAAAGTTTATGAAATAACTAAAAACAACAAAAAGATCACCAAAAAGCTATTGTATTTAACAATTACATAAACTCAGTAACGTCTACTAAATATGTATGTAGATTTAGAGTTAGATTTGTTTAATTAGTCTTGCTTATGTAACAAGTTTACACACTTTCTATTGCCATCGTACCTGTGAAGCAGCAACAAACTCAAAAAAAGTAAAAATTAAACCTATTATATATTTCTTTTGAGAAATTACGAGACATTTTGAAAAAAACTTATACTTAAAACAAGTAAAAAAAACACAATTAATTGCACTTTGACATGGCACTGCGGATTAGAGATTTACTGAACTATATAAGTGTCAATAAAATCACAAAATAAAATACTCACCAACTTTGCAATATTATATACTTCTTAGCTGAGATAAGTTTAATTGAAGCCTGGGCTTCCTACTATATGGTAGCTTAAGTTGAAGTCCTGGAGAGGTGGGATAGAAAAGCAGCTATCTACTAAATGTATAATCAAATGATGGGTGGCAAAAACTAGTTTAAACTTGACACATAGACATGCTCTTCGCTCATGGTTCATATCTGTAACTTATCATGTATATATATAGCAGATAAGAATTCTTGTTTGTTTAAATTACACCGAGTATGAAATGCTAGGCTCAGTATGTGTGCTTCTATATAGCTAAGTTAGTAACTGTGCGTCTACCTACACTGATAACACAGTGTGCAAGAATAGAAGTGAGACTTATATATAATATTGTTTATATAATGATATGCCACACATGAAATACATCAGTAGTTTTGTAGTCCCACTAAATATTTGAACCAGCAATATTAAAGTGTGCAGGGAAATGCCTGTTTTCAAATATGCCTACTGCTGAAAAAACCATCATGAAATCAAAGTTACGTTCTGCACATTCTAATTTATAAATATTTGGTAAATCTTGTAATAATGTTTGCTAGAGCTAACGTAATAACTGTGACTCTATCTACTCTGTGAGGGTCTAAACATGATACTGTTTGAAGTTTGTATCTTAGTCTGCCTTGTTCAAAAGGGCCTCAGTTGTTACATAACATTATTACTAAAGTGTGCAGGCAAATCATTATAATTACTTGTTCTGCTGACAAAGCTCATTATGCAGGTAAATACCAACTTACCATAAACTAATATGCTTATTCACTAATGATTGTATTGTAGGAGTTTTATCCTCTTGTATATCGAACAGGGGATTCCAAGCGTATCTCCTTGGTGTTCCGAGTATACTAGGGGAGCCTACATCTAGCCTAGTACAACGCCTACTAACTCCAATTATTACTATGATTCTCTCTGCTTATATACATGTATATACAAATTATAACACAATATAGGAAGACACTTGTTAAGTAATTACATTATACACAGTTTGTGTTGCAATATTTGTTAACATAGTGATATGGTTAACATAGTATATTATGTTAACAAAGTAATAGGTAGATAGCTTTTTTCTTCTTGTTGGACTATATAAATTATACACGTGGCATTTAGCAAAAAAAGAAAGAGATGAATGCATTAGTTTTTAAACTCTTGTAAAAATGAGGAAGGAATATTATAACTGCATGGGGCTTAAACTTTAAACATAGGCTGAAAGGAAATGTGAGACGGTATCAATGCATTAAATTATGGTTAAATTTACAATTTCAAATATATTTTCACCAAAGTTTATACTTAAATTTTTGCAAATTATTTTCAAAGTTTATTCAACTAAAATACTGCCTATAATGATCACTTTCATGCTTTTATTTAATATAGTAGAGTCTTTTAAATGTTGTAATATAGTTTTCTCTATTATATGCCTCTTTTTAGACTCAAGGTAATATATATGATGCTATAATTGTACTATATGCTATCAGTGTGCTTGTGACTGTAAAATATGAGTGTAATGTTACCAAATGTAATGGGTACTATATAAGGACAACTGCCTAGCATATAATACTTAGACAGTCAAATACGTAAACTCTCTGCTTTATTTACATGTTGATGCATACAATCAACATTTCAGGTAATAGCTGTTACTACATATAGATAAAATCTTGTAAAGCTTATTTATTATAGTATTGATAAAAACTGTGGTTTATCTGGTATAATACTATGTGACAAGTTACTTTGAAAAATGATAAAACTTTGGAATACAACGTGCACTTATGAAATCATTATTCTTGTTTCAACCAATTAGAATTGTACAGCACACATTTGCAGTTTACACCAATATGCTATATTGTGTGCATGGAGAATCCAATAGAATAGTGTTTATATACACTTATTAGGCACAGCTCACCCTATAGCTATATAGCTTCATTTTTCTACCTTCTAACCTGATAACAGTTTGTTTAGTAAAAGGGTTAACTATGAGCTTGAAATTTATTTTGCTTATATTTTATATGCTTTTGGAAACATTTCAGATCTCAGTTGCAAATTCTAGGTGAGTGAAGGTTTTGATTGACAATATGAAATTATGAAATATTATATGTTCTCTAAAACAGTGGTTTCTCTGATAACGTTTTTAATCCTATAAAATACAGATAAATGTTATACCCATAGTGTTCAATTTTATAGTGGCTAATGGTAGTTTAGTCTTTCATGCTTTCTATTTTTATTTTATAGCATAGATGCATATTATAGTCATACTCACATAATCCGACGTATACCTCTTTATAAAAGACTAGAGAGTCCCAGCAAACGCAGCTGTGTAGGATGGTTAGGTACAGAGGTTATTTCAACTATTTTTTTTTCACGCTTCCATTATTTTTATGCTGTATATAGAACTACCTCATGCCATTTCCTGTTGAATTACAAACATATTTTATTGCAATTCTGCATCTGGTATTGAAAAAAAAAATTGCTTAGCAAAACATTTGCCATTCTAAATATTTTCCAATTTGGTTCGACGAAATGTCAAAACAGAACTTGTTCTTTTACACTGTTGTATATGAAATTATTGCTAATATGGTTTTATTTTAGCTGCAACAATAAAAGAAATATTTGCAAATGCATTTTTTACTATAAAAGTTGAATTATGTACTTAAGATAAACGTTGCAGTTTTGGATTACAATTAAGCAATGTCCAAAGAAAAACAATATAGTATGTATGCATGTTGTGTTTTTTTGTGCTTTTTATAATTTTAGGCAAATGTGAGTCATCCTACCACTGCTGTGGATTGAACAAGTGTAAATGGGCTCTCAGTATAATCAAATTATGTAATTGGTTATTTTAAAAATATATTTGTAACTTTTTTTAATAAAAAATGTCAACCAATAAACATGGCCTCTGCAGATCACCAGTATAGTGTTACCATATATAGAGCAATGACTTATCAAATTGAGTAAAGTACATTTTACAATCATTTTAAAAAGAATCATGTAGAATCACTTTAATTATATAGTGCGAAAGCACCTGATGCATGAATAATTCAAAATTTTTAAGTTAATTTAAACTTACATTTGACAATAAAATTAAAAAAAAATTATCTACCAATAAACATGAGTTGCAGAGTTTTAATTAAAATGATGTGTTGCTAATAATTATTTCATCAATAATTTATTTTAAAATTATTTTAAAGCATTGATCTATTTTAAATTGTTAAATAGAGAGGCTTTTAGAATTTTGAGTTTGTAGTAATTATTTGGTGCTTTTTTATAATCTGGACATCTTGGAAAATTTAAAGGATAAACTTTGTGCTCGTCATCCATGTATATAGTCAAAAATGTATATCATGAATTTGTCGTAACATCCTGCGTAGCATATTTGGTTTTACTCAATGATCAATGTCTCTTACAAAAACTCTGCAAGTCTAGTAATCATGCAGCAGACATTTCTTCAAGTCCTCAGTTAGAAGAAAATAACTTGCTTATACATTTGTGTATATTGTTATATTTTTTAAAAATACGTAAAGTACAAACCCATGAAGTAATGATGAATAAAAGACGGAAAAATTTCTTACTGCACAGTATAGAAACAATCATTTCAAGCATGCAGTGCTGATTAGTAAGTTTGTTAGTTATATATATAGTTAGTATATAAGTTATATATATATAGTTAGTTAGTCAGTTAGTCAGTTAGTTAGTCATAGTTAGTTAGTTAGTTATAAGTTCGTTACAGTTAGTTAGTTAGTTATAGTTAGTTCATTAGTTAGTTAGTTATAGTTATAGTTAGAAAGCTACCATATATATCCAATTAATTACTACGATTTATGTCATAAGTACTTATTACAACTTCTAATGCCAACCATGTAGTTATATTGGCTTACAATACAATATTATAAAGAATCCAAAACATTGAATGAATTTCTTTATTTAATTTATACATTATTTCTATAACGCTGGCACTGCTTATGCAGTGCAGATGAACTGGATATATGAAAGCATATATAATAACAATTGGTTTTATCAGTTAGCAAACAATGATGAAAGATATACAAATATAATATAATTATTATATTCAGTGCATGTGCAGATAAAAATATTTTTAAAACAATGCAGGTTTAATTACATATAAAATTAGTCGTTATATTTAGCTACCAGATAAGCAATTAAAAAAATACAGTTGAATGTATGACTTATAAATATTCACTTACACTCAAGCTGATAAACTCAGAGCATTAAACATATTATCTTGTATCGGAATAAAATGAAGTTGTACAGGAGTGAGATATTCCTGTTGGTTGCCTTTCTGTTGGCTTTCAGCAAAATTGAAAGCAGAGAACAGGTTGTGACAGGTATATGGTAGTTTTTTGGTCTTGGTTGATTTATAGATGCTACATATATACTCAAAGTATAATTGTAAGCACATTTTCATCTATCTTTTTAAGTTAAACAAAATATAGAAAAGTTTAGCAAAAAGATTAAAAAAAATTGTGTTTAATAGAATAGCATAAGCTAGTTTTGATCTATTAATTTTGATTTTCATTTGCCTAATTTAATTTTGAAAAAATTAACCTGAATTAAGCAATAGCAGTTATTTTTGACAATATTTGTTATTTGCATTTGCATTGAGTTTGTTTTTCAATACATAGTCTGCGTGTTTGAGTTGCTAATGAAGTCTGACTCATTCACAGTGTTGTCACCTTTACTGTGTTTTATCACAAGCTTTTCAATAGGTGGTATACGCCATTATATTTTCCAGATCTCACTCAACATGAAGAAGCTAGGAACGTTCAACGTATAAGATCAGTTTATGACCAACTAAAACATAACATGTAAGTCAGTTGTTTTCAACATTTTTGTATTAAAAAATTGTTCTAAATTAAAAAATTTGCCTCACCTGAAAATTATGTTTCAATCCAATAATGCATGCCGAGTTGAATGCTCTAGTTTTCAAAGAACACAAAAAAACTACGTATAGATCACATAATATCTATAATATGCCTCAACTGTTAGGTTATCTTCAAATAATTTCAGTAAGGTCGTGGATTTGATATTTGCTCACCAGAAATTATTGTTGTCCTCCATGCAGGAAACTTAGCTGAATTTTATTAAAAAACTGCATGCAAATTGATTCTCACAGCGATATATATTTTCTAATTTGAGGACCATAAAAACAACTCAAAGTCATACAATTTTCTAGCAGACTCTTCCTGAATGACATATTTATCTTTCATGTTTATTTATGCAGACGTTTTAGTAAAAGGCAACTGAGAAGACAACTACAAAAATGCAAGAAATGGTACATTAAGTTACATATAATTAGTTTCAGGTTTAGCAGAAAATCCAATGCTTAATACCAACTGCCACGTCATTCCAGTATATATTTTCCTAGAATGTTGTTTAGAGACATAAAAAAAACTGCCTATGCACAACATACTTTGCATCTGTTTAGTATCTCGTAATTAGACATAAAAAAATCAAAGCCAATTATAAGGCAAAAGACCATAATACTGTACTATCATTGGATAGTTCTTCATCAATAAACAGGTAGTCGCCAGTGGTGGATATGAACCCCTCCTAGATGTTTCTCGTACTTCTTCCTCAAAAAACATTTTCATTAAGCCAAAAAGAAATAACAATACACTTTTTTAGTTGACACTTTTTAATTTCTGACTGATATTTCACCTTATTTCCAATTATAATTAACTTTTAACCGGCACTTTTCTTTGTAGTAATTCCTACCCTTTAGACTGTGTACTTTGAAATGAGTCTGTTTTACTCGTTACATAAAGTATAGTTGCACTGGCTACAGGTTGACACAAAAGCAAGCCTATCTTGATAAAATCATGAGCAAATGTAGAAACTACCGAGGAGTTTGTTCCTCATAATTAGAAATTGACAAATTATTTTTAATCCGTTTAAAAGCATCTGGTTAGGGAAGCATATGCCGTGTTCATTTTGTTATTCTAGCATTAACAATAACAGAATGCAATAATTATAAGTTTATGAAAGTAATTTGTTTTCTTTCTAATTACAAATATAATATTTTAGTATATATTGTAAATTTATAAGGCTTGCATTAGGAATAACGCAGCTAAAACATCATTTTCCTTAAAGTCTTAAAAATATATAAGTATAACATAATACACTATGCCAATAAACTTATTAAAGTACCAAGCAAGCTTAGCTAGTTTAAAAAAAATTACGCTAGGTAAATTCCCATTATTTATAGAATGCTTGCTGATATTAGCTTTTGATGTAATTAAAGTAAATTATTATTTATCTTTCTAGCTAAGGATTTCTTGCCGTAAGTTTTGCTTTTATGCAAATGTCGTAACAAACGAGTTAAATTTTTATAGCACATAAAAATGTAATCTATAAGTCGAAGATATTTAAACTTAGCCATTAACTCATTTTAATTAGCAATGTAGCCTAAATATAATACAATACAAAATATATACCAGTATATATAATATATTTTTACCATATGCTGTTAATTACAGTATTTGTAAAACAAATTTTATGCTCATTAATTAAATGCAACAAATATTTATAAAATACTAATAATGTTGAATAAATAAATTCAATAATTCCTTTTCTATTCAAATGGCTGCATAATTTCTTGCAAGGTTGTATAAAGGAGTTGTGGCCTACAACTTATTATGTGTTTAATTGCCACATATGTCTTAGGAAGAAGAAAACTCCCCAAAAATTCTTAGTTTGAAAATTCTAGTATAATTAAAATCACTTAGTATATGTCTTTGAAATGCATTTTGCCACTCTGCAAAATTGCAGGAACAAATATTGCATGAAGTATAATAAATGATTTATGAAGTAATTAACAAACCAATGTAAAAACTGTTGTTGTATATAGAACACAACAGATTGATTTTCTTCAATTTCCACATCAAATCTATATATTCAATTATATCTAACCAATGCTAATAAACTAAACATGCATGCATACAAATATTTGCATCATATGCAAGTAATATTAGCTAATTAGCAACTATAGCATTTTTTTCATTATCTTTATTGCTTGCATATGTCTAAGTATTATTAAAATAAGGTTTTTATTTGCAACTTTGCACCACAAATTACATAAAATCTAAAAACTTGAGTTGTGACATAGGGCTACCTATACACAATTAGACCTTCATAAAACTCTCAATGATTTTATTCAACTCATGTATGCAAAAGTTTTGCTTTAAAACAATTCTTCTAAACCACTCTAGAGCAGGGAATTATTACAAAAACAGCTTCTCATATATAATTTTTCCCCAGATTAATTTCTTTTCCTGTATTTAAACTAACTTAGCAAGTGAAGATTGTGATATCACTCAGGTAATCACATACATATTATTCATAGCTGTAATACTTTAGCAATGAATAGATCATGTTTAATTTCCACTTTACCTAGCAGTTTTTCAGAATTATAGAGCTATGTATATCGTGAAATTGGAATAGCCTAATAGTTTTACATGTGTTTATAGCTAGACAAATTAACTTAAAAAACTTACAATAATTAGATGATATTTGCATTCTTTTGAAGGTTATGGTGAAGCTACTGCAAAACTGGCCATTAGTTTAGCATAATATGCAATGCCACGCAAAAGCATGCCAAACAAGCAATGTTTATTTACCTTACCAGTGCAATTTTATCACCTTAAACACAAAAGCAAGTATAAAATACACATCCATATTAGATTAACTGTCAAGTTAAAAAAAGACAACATATATTCATGAGCTGGTTCTGTTTGCACAAGTACAATTTAGACCAGCTTATTATTTAGATTGCCACAAAAATATGACGTAAAATATGTCTTTAATCATTATTTTGATATTCACTGGTTGAAGATATTTTTTATATCCTAATATGTAAATATTGTACATAAATCTTAAAAATTAACTAGGTGAATAAGGAAAACTGCTAATTTTATGAAACTGTTATGTTAATAGAGACAATGGCTATCAACAAATCCCACCAGACCACAAACTAATTGTAAATACTAAAGCAATTATATAGTGCTATGTGTTGATCTAGCCTAGTCAATACACCACAAAGATGTATTATGACATACCACATTTTATGTACTGGGTTACCACTTATTCTAATGGGTATTTGTTTAAACTGTTATATACAGCTTTTTGCACTACCAATATACAAGCCAGTTGTTATTCTGTCACTTTTTATCTACATCTCTTTTTAATGCCAGTTACTTGTTAGCTTCAGTACAAACAGCTAAACATTCTACTCTACAGCCAATCTTACTGTTAACTCTTGTTTAACAATATTACAAGAATCTAAAAATTTGAGTGTGTTTTAAGTATAATATTCTATCATTATAACTTTTAAATGAAACAATAATATGATAAATGCATTATAACTTTCTGAAAAGTTTTTTTGCAAAGTATATGTTTTTGGAAAATAGTTTTACAACATTTGCTAGGAGCATTATATTTATTCCTATCTAAAATAATTTTGTTTGAACTGCTATGTTTGTAATCATGTAATCAGAAGTAAAGCATCAGTAAAATGAGTATAAGTAGAAGCTTGACAGCTACATTAGGCATTGCTACATAGTACATAAATATATGGTCGTATTAAATACTTAGCTGCATTCACAGATAAATGCATGGCTTGGAATTACAATACCATGAATACATTATTTATTTAGCTGGGTAACTATACAATTATGCCAAAGTGAAAAGCTTTTGGTTATTAATGCCTGAAATGTCTAACAATCTACTTGGGAGACCACCTTGTTGTTACAGAGTGAATGAGTTATTTGTTTGGCATTTGGATGATGGCACAAAGAAAGGCTATTTGGTTTGTTACTTGAGACTAGTAGCAAACTGCTACAGTCATAGCATCTTAGAAGATTTTGCATCACTTGCTAGAATTGTACATTATTTTAATGTAGCTATTGAAATTAATATTGCACTGAAAACACAGTATTGCAAAATCTTAAGCTGTACATAATTATATTATGCATCAAAAAGTACTTCTGCTATTCGACTATCCCAGGTTTATTTTAAACTAGCACTGCCAAAGTGCCTTGACTCTATTACACTGTTTACTAGCTAATTTTGTTCTTCTCAATAGTGAAATAGATCTATTGCAAGAAATTAATGACTAGATATAACAATAATGATTTTTAGGCAAGACTTTTGCATCTATATTGCTCATCTGCTAGCTTGAAATACCCCTCTCCTTGGACTAATCTCAGGCTTTTCATTGTTGTTTAAACAGTTTTTAAACTCCTATTTCAATAAACCATTACCAACACTGCCTGCATGTATTAATATTCATTAGTGCCATCAATGCACTGTGGAGACAGCACCTGATGTTCTGTATATTACATTATAGTACAGAGATACTAAATCCAAAACATCTAAAATAATTGATGCTTCTACCAGATTTTCAGCACACCTATAATATGTATTCCTGTAGTAAATATTAATAAGATGTTTTAACTGATAGTTTTTATGCCATTATAATAGTTTGATACTATAACTACAACTTGAAACTCTTTAACCAGCACATTGGTTAGTAATATTGCTTCTTGATATTTAATTGCTGGTTCACAAACTATCAATAATAGGAAGGCATATCAAAACTTGACTGCATTCATAATATGATTTTAATGCTAGGTAATGACTAAGCATGTCTGGCTGATATGAGGTGACTATTTTGTACACTGTTTAACAACATCAGCTTTTTGGGTTCATTTTAAGCATCTGCAAATCTGTATTATACATAATTACTGTTAGGGCCAATTAATTAAATTGTTAACCCTGAAATGCTTTTTACACTGTAATACTAAGTAGTAAAAGATATGTATATATATATATAAACTGATTGTAATTTATACATAACATTGTACATTTAAAAAAAATCACAAAATACATAATTTATTAGCTAAATTTCAAGGCGTTTTGTAGGTAGTGGGTTAATGTCAATAAAATAGAATCCGGGAAGTTGAGTAGCTTTATTCAAGAGGAAGGCTCTCCAACAGTTCTACCAAAGCCTAAATAACATGTATAAAATAAAGGTTATATGCACAATTTTTTTTCCAAAACAGCCTGCAACTGTTTTGCTATTGCATATGCCCTATGCCATTCATCAAGTAGAACGATTTTAACCAGGATATTTAAAAAAGTTGACACAAGGGCTTTATAAACTATGTAACAGTAAGCCTAGGGCCACACTGTGCGTATTTTCGCATGCGAAAATTAAAATCACAAGTAGCAAAGGTGTCCACTGTAGCGTCAGTGATGCGTGATAAATAAAGCTTTCATTTTTAACCCTTACGCGATCAATGGACCATATATGTCCCTCAAAGCGACACTATCCACAGATCAATGGACCATATATGGTCTTTTAGGTAAATAAACAATAGCGCTTAGTTTAAACTTCCAGTTTTCAACCGAACAGCCTAAAAGTTTTTGTAATTGATGTTGATAATGCAGCTTCGTAGTTTTGGGATAATTATAGCCATTAAATTTGATTAAATTAATAGCTACCAAGCCAGCTAGCTGCTTCTCAATTTAATCCTTAAAATTCAAAATTATCGGTAAATTTTAACGCTACTTTCAAATGCAAGAAACTGCTGTCAAATTATAGAGAGCCAGTTTATTTTATTTAGATTACATTTAGAAGGGCATCTAAATAAACAGAAATGTTGAAGTCACTGTAATTTGAATCATATTATAAATTAATTTTATCATTTTGAGTTTTCAATTTTAAAATGGCGGTTTTGAGAGGTCAAATTAAAATGACTGATTTTAGCTAGAATTAAGGTCTCCCGTCACTTTAAGAAGCTTTTTATAATAGAAAATACTCTTAAAATTAAAATACTCAGTTTTTTTAAGGCTGAAATCAAGTGTAACTTTTTAATAATGAAATTGAAAGTTATGCAAAATTTGTTAGCGAATTTCGCGATAAACTCAAACGAGGCATAAAATAACGTAACTTCAAAATTGATCGCGAAAGGGTTAAATCGCACTCGCTTTCAATTAAACGCAATTTACTGGAATGTAGCACTAAATAAAGAAATTGGACACGCTGAATAGCTACCAGCCAATTAGGTGACGACGACAGAGACGATTCGCACTTGCGTTCAGAATGCTGAGCGACAAGTGCGAATGTTTTCTCAACGCGCACAGTGAACACCTTTGCTACTTGTGATTTCAATTTAAAATACGCGCCGTGTGGCCCTAGGCTTAAACTGTGAGTAGAAATTAATTGACACTAATGAATAATGCTTTAGGTGCTGGCAACAACCATAAAAGAAAAGTTATATAACAAACAAATAGAAAAAGCACTAAACAAATCAACAGCATTATATACAATTGGGGCACATACATGAAAACAGCAGCTAGTGTCATTTTCTTAAGACAGCACTATTTTAGGTATAAATTTAAGAAGTATTAGAAAATGCAGAAATTTACTGCAATTGATTCATTTTATTTAAGTTAGTACATACTGAAGATCTCAAGTTTTTGCTAATGAACATGAGTTTTGGCCCGAAACTAAAAAAATATCAATAAATACACCTAAATAATCAAGGCTCTTTTTAATTTTCTTTGATTTCCTATGCTTTTTTCTAATTACAGCAACTTCTGACTGGGGATTGCCACGGTTAGTTTGTAACAGTAGGCAATCCAAATGAAATGAATAAATAGGAAAAAACATGAGAAATCATGCAAAATTAAGAAGAACCTTGATTATTTAGGTGTATTTCTTGATGTCTCACTAATTTTAAGCAAAAAGCATTGTTCATTAGCAGCTAAAATGTAAAAATGGCTAAAAACTGCAGATTTCCAGTGTGTACTAAATTAAATAAAAGGACTCAATCACCTTTGCAACATAATTCAATAATTGCATGGTCAAGCAGAATAAACTACAATTAACAGCAACAACAGTGTAATAGTTGCGTAGAAAAGTTGTACTGCAAAAAACTAAAAGAATGCAAAATTTATAAATGTGTGCTACCAAGTAAATGCTGAACAGACATCATGAAATAGTGTACGAAATACAAACTATTAAACTTACCTGTTGATCTAATGCAGCCAAAACCTCAAGCTTAGAGTAGTGGAATGGTGCTGTTCGATGTTGATATGCTACAAGTAGCTAAGATGACTCAAATTCTTGCCTTTAGGAGTAAGAGGCCTCAGCTCAGTTTCAACAAAACTTCCAATAATCTCAACGGATGCGCTCAATTAGGAGCCACAACAAAGCACACCCATGTCATTTTAGTAAACTCTAAAAAATGAACGGAAATAAAACTGTTAGAGAGTAAACAGAGAAACATATAGTGATGGGGGAAAAACCTGTCAGCAAAGGTTATATACACTCATAGCCATAACACGAAGAAAAAGATAATGAATAACAACCTATTCAAGATGACACAAGAAACCAAACAAATTTCTTTGACTAAAAAATTTAATTAATACTATATTACTTGGCAAAAAATATTTGTTTTGAACAACGTATTATTGGGAAGAATTGCCAGTGTCTTAAATTTTGAGATTAAAGTTTCTGCCTTATAGCGGAAATAGAGAGGCAATCAATAGTGTACAAAACATGTTTTCAGTCGTTGGCTGTTGACTAAATTGACAAAGTTAAAGAAAGCTTCCATATCATTATTTATTTTGTTCTCAAGTGTGTGGTTACAGTTTCATGAGTCAGAAATATAATTATTTGAGATATGAAATCAAATGTAGTCAAAAGAGTGTCATACAATTTAAAATGTAGTAATAGAGCTTTGACAATAATTTCTTCTGCTAAGTAAAACAGGTACCATTATGTGCTACTTATCTTTTAGAGATGAACATCAAGGATGTTGAAAACAAAATAGTTGTAAATTACAGCAAATACCTTTCTACTTACCTAACCAGAGAAAATAAGTTTTCAACCTTGCATGCACTCAGCTGGTTTCAATGTTTGGATCAGTGACATCTTTATAACTGATAGCAGCATTATGTAATAGCTTTAGGAATTGTTACCTTAAATCTAAATTATATAGAACAAGAAGTGCAAAAATATGGCATTAGTACTCATTGCACAATACACACTTGCTAGAGTAGCTAATCTAGCATCACATTAATTTAAGAAAGACAAAATTTTATTACTGTTCACAAATGATGAATATTAAAAGTTGAATAATTAGACAAATTAACAATGACATTGATGTTACTTCAAACATTACTAATGGTAAACACCAAAATACTAATAGGAATAGTCATGTTAACATCAATTAGAAAAGTAAAGATAATTTGAAAATGAGACAGTTTATAGGTCTAACTCTTATAGTTGACAAGCAATTACAGGGCAGTCATATTGATGTAGGCTACCCTCAAAATGTAGCACTTTAAAAATATTAAAAAGACAGCACATATAAGAACATAATCTTAAAAATAGGCATATGTGACACCTATATTTTGATTAACAAAGAAGTCTTCTTTACTTTATTAATCTAGCTCATATAATGGTATTCTGTCTTAGTATGTTATTTTAATACTTGAAATCTAATCAGCTACAGAAAAGTACTTCAATTCAAAGGCCTTCATAATTATTCTTTAGTTTGCTATTTAAATAGACAGTAAGGTTGATGAATAAAATAAAAGTTAGTAAAGTAAAAACTAAATAAATTGAGAATAATATCTCCACTCTAAGGTTATAATCCTTATAAATTAACATTTTAATACTCCTGTTATCCTTAGGTATAGTTGTTAGCAATTTAACTATGAGCTCGAAGCCAAATGTCAGTATCAGCATCCCCATTACATTGACTAAGACTGACTTTATAACCCTCAAGCTGTGGCACTCAATTTCTATAAGTAGTAACTAATAACAAATATAAAATTATTTATTTGCTACTGATAGTGATAATAATAATAATTAAAAATAATAATATGATCCATTAAAATAGAACTAATAAAGCTAACGACGTTAATGGTATGTCTAACTAAACATGGCATGTCTCGTCTGGCAGTGGGTATGTGGAGGGCCAGGCAACCTACGGCCGTCAACCCGTTAATGGCACAACTAGAAGAAGATACTCAAGAGAAGATAACAAAGTTGTCATGAAATGCTGCTTCAAAAGTACACCCAAATTGAGAGGTTATAGAAAAACAATGTATGAGCTCTGTAGACCCGAATTAAAGAATTATTTAAAAAGGATGTGCAAATGCTGGAAAACAGAGGAGAGTTTAACATCAGCGAATAGAGACTAGCGGATTAAGCAAGAACTATGAAGAAACACAAGCATTTTATGGAAGAAGAACTCCATAAGATTGAAGAAGGAACCTTGCAAGAACTAGGCACATCAATTGGTGAAGAAGATAATGAAGAGCTAAATTTGCAAATAGAGGATGTTATAGTACAACATGAGATAGCATATAAATCAGCCATGAGAATTTTAAGAGTACCTAGTTCAGAGGTAGAAAAAGTGTTAGTAGAAAAATTATAAATGAGCATAACAAACTATCTAATGATCGACTAACACTAAGAGCCCTTAGGCACATTGAGAGGGTCAAATTACTACAGGCAGTAAAACAGAATAATGATGTGCTAAACTGTGTTGAGATTATTAATACCATTGAGCTTAATAACACCACCATGGCTTGTGCGAAAAATAGTAACAGAACAAGTGTGTAACAAAAAGGAAAAAGAAAAACTGACAATGTACAAGTATGGAAAATACGACTGCAGAAGAAATAAAAAGAAATTAGATCAGACTTAAGTAAAATAGCAGAGTGAAAAAGTAGAGCTTACAATGATTCATGGAGAAGAATGGTTGAAGAAAAATATAGGATAAAGAACAAAGAGTGTGGTGTAGTGATTGAAAAACTGAAGCAAACCTGAGAGCTGTAAGCCAGAAGATAAACAGATATACAGAATGAGTTGATCAATATAATCAGAACACAATGTTTACAATGATAAGCGCTTTTATCAAGAATTACGAGGAAATGAATGTACATTTAAAGAGGCACCTGACAAGGAAATCAAAAGCATTCTGATAAAATATATAATTGGAGCATATGTAAAGACAAGGAAATTAGATCTTAGAAACGATGCAAACAACTGGAATAGCAATTAATGTCATAAGGTTGATAAGAAAAGGCATGAAACCTGGAAAACACAACTGAAATACCTGGAAAAAAAGATAGGAGAAATAAAGATCAAACTAAGAATTTTCCACGGAGACTCTTTATCTCTATCCCTTTTTCCAACTACCGATTCGCATGACAGAAGCGGCTCAATGATGCAAATTTCGACGAGACAGAAAACAAACCATCTCCTATATGTGGATGACCTGAAGGTAAATAGGAAATCAAAGTCAGAACTGGAAGCTTTGGTAATCACTGCCGGGATCTTCACAAGGAATATAGAAATGAAATTTGGATTAAAAAATGTGCCACACTGGTTATGAGAAAGGGAAAGAAAATCAAGGACACAGGAATCAGTTTGCCTGATGAACAGGTAATCAAAGATCTGGGTGAGAAGCCGTATAAATATCTAGGAGTTCTTGAGATTGATAGAATACAAACATATGAAATGAAAAATAAGATCAAGGAGTACTACAAACAAATAAGAAAAGTTCTGGATTCAAAACTGAATGGTGAGAACACAATCAAAGCAATAAACACATGGGCAGTAACAGCAGTGCATTACACAGCTAGAATACTTGACTGAACTGTTTCATGAGCTAAAAAATATGGACTGAAAGACAAGGAAGCTAATGACAACAAACCGTGCACACTATCCGAGAGCAGATGTAGGCAGGCTGTATTTTAGCAGAAGGGAAGGCGGTAGAAGAATGTTGTCAACTGAAAAATGCATAAAGATTGAAAACTGCAGCATGTCAGACTACATAAATATAACATAGACTGATAGAAACACCACACTGAATACCTTTCTAAAAGACAAAACGGCGGTAGAACTAAATAATGATAAAGTGATAGAAAGAACTGATGAGTGTAAAGAAAAGCTTCACGTGGTTAATACATCAAAATGGTGGAAGACATGAAAGCATTTTCCTGGAACTGGTTGAAGTATGGTTGACTGAAAAAGGAAACAGAAGGACTGCTGACAGCTGCGCAAGATCAACTATTCACTACTAGAAATTATAAAGTGGCTATGATGAGAGAACAGGGTAGCAAGAAGTGTGGAATGTGTAACGCAAGAGACAAAACTTCGATGCACGTATTGAGTGAGTTTGAGAAGGTAGCAGAAGGAGAATATAAGAAAAAACACAACCTTTTGGCATTGATAATTTCAATAGTAGTTGTGTGAACTTCGTGGGTTTCAGAAAAGTAAGAATTGGTACGGCCATCAAGCAGAATCAGTACTGGAAAATGATAATGTAAAAACCTTGTAAGATTTTAACATACACACTGACGTAGTCATCAAAGTTAGGAGACCCGATATATTAGTAGTTGACAAGCATAATGCTGAAACAACGATAATTGATATCACAGTCCCTGTTAACTACAGAGTAAAAGAAAAAAATCGAAAAGTTAGGAAAATATCAGAATTTAGCACTAGAATAAACCCGCCTTTGGAAAACATCAAAAAAGTCATCCCGTTGTAACTGGAGCCTTTGGAGCTTTATACAAGATTGTAGACTGGCTGACACTACTTGGAGTAGCTGAAAACAAATGCTCATTAATTCAGCAGACACCCTTACTAGGATCAGGATAAGCTCACATCCTGAGAAAAGTTCTATCCATTTCAGCCTAGTATAACTAGGCCAATGGTAAAAGGTTACACCAGCTAAAAAACTACGGTCAATCAACAATAATAATAATATACAACTATATTAGTGCAGTTGGTTCTATTATTAGATTAGCATATCGATTATGACTTTTCGATTGCCACCCTGATACTATGAGTAAAATGTACAAGCATACGTGAAAGTATAGATATGATCATAAGTATAAAAATAGGTATAAGTATAAATATAAATATAGGTACAAGTATAAAACGAATGATTATATTATTAATAATATTAGTCAGTGATACCTATAACCGTAATGGTTTTTAGACTTACAGTTATCATTAACATTAGCTGAGTAATATGATTAGTTAAAATAATGGTATTCATTATTATATCATAGTTATAAGTTATAACTCTAGTCTCTAAAGAGTAACAGCAAGTGTAATTGGGATATTCATATTAAATTTCATATTCACATAGTGCAATGTTTATGTTATGAACTAATTTATTCCTTCAACATTTAACTATAAATATGATTAACACTAACTTTGACCAGCAGTATTACTAAAAGAAGCGTATTACACATATAAGATAATAAAATTCTAGTAGTAGGACTAATAGTATTACTAGGTCCAGTATTATTCTTGTTATCTTATTCATCATTCATGAGTTATCAAATTTAAAATTACTACTTATTAGCATCAGCGTATAAAAAGTAAGATCATTAGGAATAATTATCATGAGGTATGATCTATGATTTGCATTATCCATATATAGTTTAATATCAATATGATATATTATTATTGCTGATAGTCTATGTTATAGTTAAATTTATACTTATCTTTACAGTTACCTATAGTAGCACTTATTAGTTATTTGTGGTAGCCAAACTAATGTTTAATATTAATAAATTAAACTGAGTATCATAAAAGTGTTACTAAGAATTTTAATTATAATCGTAATGGTGATCACATTACTTTATTATAATTATTATATTTTATCATTAATGCTAAACTGAGTTAATGTATATACTTTGAGTTTTACTATTACTCATTATATTTACACGTATAGTAAAACTAAATATGTAAAAGTTATACTTATACTATTATTATTCGTATTTCATTAGACTTACATCTAAGATCGCAGTCCTATTACTACTACCACTGATACTAGTACTACAACTAGTACTAGTACTGCTACTAGTACTAGTACAGTGTACTACTACTACTACTACTACTACTAATAGTACTGTTACTACTACTACTACTACTACTAGTACTACTACTAGGTCTACTACTGTACCAGTACAACTACAAACTTTGAAAATAACTGCAAGAAAGGTATGACTTACTCTTTTTCTTAGTCTTACTGTGACTCTCAGTCGTAATGTAAAATAAAATTGTGAACTGTAAAGTTAAACCCAAGGCTGAAATTTATTTAATTAAATTTAGACAATCTGAATCATTGGCTCAATCCTTGAGTTTGACTATTACTATTATTATTAGTGTTACGATTGTGATTATCATTGGCATTATGCCATTATCATTATGATTGTAATTGTGGTAATTCTAACATTAATTATAATCATAAATTAAAACTAAAAGGTAATGATTAATGATAATTATTTTCATTTTGTAATCATAATGATAATCATAATGATGTAAATTTTGATGTAAAACCAAAATACTAAAACTAAAAGTAAAAGTTATAAAATTAAATGATAAAATATTATAATGATAATTATTACATTTATTATATTATAATTATTATTGAATATATTATTTCATTAGAAAATAGGTTGCAGCTTAGCATGATTAAAATTCAGTAAAAATTAGTTTACCAACAGCAAACATGCAAGCGTCTTGTCAACATTCAATTCGTAGTGTCATAGCGAAGCCAGATTACTGGTAGTACGACTACTAGAACTACTACTACTAGTGATGGATTACAGATCCTTGGCGATTTTAGCTGTGAGTGACCTTCACCTCACATTCTCGTCATGTGCGCGGCATTAGACTAAGTAGAGGGTATGAAGCACTGAGCTGGAAAAGAAAGAATATATTTTAATTATAGGTAATACTAATAGTAATATAATTTATGGTAATATATAGGTAATATTATTGAGTTCATTGGTATGGAGTATAGACCTATCACTGATAGTATCAGTATCAACTACCACTTACGTACTACTTCAACTTATAACTTACCTTCAACTCAAACTGAAACTGCTTGGAATCATTTGTCTTTGATCATATTGGCATTGTCATTGTGATTGTAATAACTATTAATATTTTTAGTTCAACATCAATGCCGAACATATTGTAATAACTAATAAGATAATCATAAGGTTGATATATTTTGCTAATACTAATACTAATAGTTATAGTAATAGTTATAGTAATTCAGTGTCACTCTCACTCTGGTGGAGTGAGACTCAGACTTAGAGTTAGAGACAGAGTGAGTCCGAGTAAGTCTGAGTGTTGGTAATAGTAATAGTCATATAAATTTAAATTATATTTACTTATTTCTAGCAATCACAATGGCAATAGTTATAGTAACTTTCACTTACTCTTAAATCATTGAACCTGAACTAAAAGTAAAATTAAGCATTATGATTATGATTATCATTATGATTATACCTATGATTTTATTATGTTTAAATTAAAAATCAATATCATGATAATATCATAGTGATAGACATATTATTGATAAATGATAATATAAAAGTAATTTGATAAATTATACATTGATTTTGAATTAAGGTGATACTGATACTAGACCGGTACTGAAAGTGATAGTAATACTAATAGTAATAGTAATAGTCATATAAATTTAAGTTATATTTACTCATTACCGGCAATCACAATGGCAATAGTAACTTAAACTGTAACAGTAATGGTATGGGTATGTTTGAAATTGTCACTATCAGTATTGCTATGAATCAAAATATAATGCTATCATACCAATAATTTAAAATAATATTACAAAGCTTCAGTAGCAACTTTTACTTGTACCAGTTTGGAATTTTGAATTATACATATTCTTAGTTAAAGTCTTCAAGTTTATTGTCAAAATGAACTTGAAATTAAAGACTTAGTAGTAAAAATTAAACTAAGACTGACTGTAAGTGACTAAGATTAAAAATAAGTAATTTTAAATATCGATTTAGTATTTTTCTTACTCTTTGTCTTAAAATTGACTTTTATTTTGCACCTACTCCTGGTCAATGATTCTTTTTTCTATTTATATTACTATTGCTATTAGTATAATTGACTTAAATTTAATAATAGATATGATTATATCTTTATAAATGTGATATTTGATTTTATGAATAGTAATTCGAAAACTCTTTGGTATTATTTATTTTTGATCATTGTAGTTATTATCATTATATTTGTATAATAATTATGATTATCAAATTCAATATCGATATTTGTATTATGGTATGGATATCTGCCTCCGTCCCATGTTCTGTTTTGCAGTGCCTTTTTACATTCACGTCTAGGTTCACATTGCGATGGTCATACTGATAGCACTTGGGGACAGTGATGAGCATAATGATTATCACTAATATTAAGATTTTCGTTATTAGGATTTAGAATAATTTAATAAACAAGCAACTTGAAACAAATGTTTTTACTAATATACATATTAATTACTAATATAAATATACTACTATGAATATTATAATTATTATACTTTACAATTCAAAGTAAGATAATCATAATACGAACTGGTAAAACTAAATATAAAGTAAATGTAATAATACTAATAGTAGTTATCCATTCCCCTTTGGTTTCACATACTAATAATTGGAAACCTCTGTCCTAATATTATTTCTATTAATATTGCTCAAAGTTTGATCCCTATTTAATTTTATAGTTCACTCACCAGCTACATAATTTTATTAAAATACATGTGGTATTGGTTATAGTACTAGTGAAACTTGAAGTTGAATAGCATGCTTATTACTCACTGCTCTTTGCTTACATTATTAGGGTTACTCTTTAGTCTTAGAGATACCCTAACATAAACTTGAAAGCTGGAGGTAGTACTAGTCTAGTGCTGTGTTAATCCTACACTGTTTACTTATCAACACTGTGACTATAATTATGACTCCTAAGTCAAAGTCATTTTCATATAGTAGTAATCACTATGACAGACTGAAAGTCAGGAAGACTAAATATAATGGTAAAGTGTGTAAGAATAAATCATACTTAATCAATTACTTTTAGTTTTGTTACCAGTGTTGGGTCAACTTTCAGAATAAAGAATAAATATAATTATAAAGATAAATGGATAAAAATTCCAATCATGGTTTAATGTGCCTATTTTAAGCTGTTAATTTAATTACTATAATATAAGTGCTCAAAATACAACTTTTGATTTTCATAATTATGTTTTAATTTAATACAGATACCATAGTATCATATACAGTAGAATCAGTTGTATCTTATTTAATAATGAAGTAACTTATTGGAGCTTTCACAGTTATTAATTATTTACTTGTTAGTCTTTGAACTGGGACAATGTTTGAAACTTGAAGTAGAATGAAGTTTGATTTCAGTTACGGCAATGGTATCTGCAGTCACAATAGGAATACGCATATAACTATGTTTATATTTGTGAAAAATATATAGTCAAAACTAGATAAGGTAATAGTAATTATAATTGGTTTCACTTTTAATATATTCCTATAAACTGGAAAATAGACAGAAGCATTTAATCATGAAAGTAAACCTAGTGGAAGTAAATCAATTCACTAAGTATAGTAAAATATTTACTATTCAGTAAGTTTATTTACTTTAGTTAATTGTACTTGATTATTTCTGTCGGTTTTTCAGTTGATTTTTCTACCTTTTGCTATAGCATATCAAACTACCACAAAGTCATGCTTCCGTATTACAATTATAAACATAGTGTTACTGTGTAATGTTATAGTAATGTAATAGTAATATTTGGATCATTGTAAGTATTTCTGTTGTTGTACTGATTGATAAATATTTTTTAGCTTGCATGGATATTTGCAACAATCAAGATGTCATTTGAACCTGGACTGGAATAAAGATGGCAAATCATCAGAAGCTAGCTACAATTATTCTGCAGAAAGAAACTTGGTAAGCAAAATAAGCTGCAGCATTAAGCAGTAAGCAATATGACGATGAACTTTGCTTGATTTTGATTGACCTTAAAATATCTGGTCACCTTTCACCAACGTGGTCCTGCGCGGGTGGCGGGTGACCTTAAAATATCTGTTGCACGTAAAATAAATTTTGTGACAGTCAAAAGTATGCTGATCTTTTTCGTATTTCAGTGCATCGGTGTCTTAGCTTAAGAGCTGAACCCAACAATTATGATCTAAAGCTGTTTTTTACTAGAAAGTGATTTTACTGTCTTTCTGATTATTCTTGGTTTTTCAGCTTGATGAATTGAATAAATGGATTTGATTTCGGGTATTATGTAATGGATGAAAGAAATTTTTCTTAAATTTGTACTGAGCAATTTTTGCTATTGCTATGATGTTTAGTGATAAAATTGCACCCTTAATAACCCTGAAAACTTTCATTACTAGCATTTGTTTATGCTCATTTTTAGGAAATTAAAATGAAGACACAACTCACCGATGCTATCTCACTGTGCCTGCATGCAGTTTATCTAAAAAGGTACTCCTATTAGCTGGCTCTTGCCCAATACCTGGTTGTCTCTGTAACTATTTTTTGCTCGCAGATGAGTTTTTTGAACTTGACATTTTATTGATTTTGAAAGTTATAGTGAGCTTTGAACTTGCTAGCATCGTTTTTAAAGACTTGCTGCAGTTTTTATCAACATTTTTTAAGTCAATGGTGTTAGTTTGGAAGCTCTCTCACTCTTCTCTCTGTCTCTTTCTCCCACACCTTCCACTCAACCTCTCTCTCTTTCTCCCCCTCTCTCCCACCCTCCCTCTCTCGCACCCTCTGTCTCTCCCACCTTCTCTCTCTCCCACTCTCCGTCTCTCCCACCTTCTCTCTCTCCTAACCTTTCTCTCTTCCCTTTTCCACTATCTCTCTGACTCTCTCCCTTTCTCTCTTCTACCCCATCTCTCTTCCATCCTCTCTCCTAACCTTTCTCTCCCACCCCCCCCTCTCCCACTCTCTTTCTCTCTCTAGTTTGCATGGCTTTACCCAATTTTGGTTTATTTTTTTATTTTGTTTCAGAGTATCCAAAAGGAAAGCTAAAATTTATTTAATATATATTATACCAACTTGAGCTTTACATATAATATCAAATAAATGCTGTGTTTTGTTAAAACAATGTTTGCAACTTTGTAGTATATTCAAATTCATAATTTATTTGTAGAGTCACACAACAAGACACTACTCTGACACACTCACAAGTTGCCACTGATCCAGCAGTATAGATGATTGTTTTCTCCACTGGCTATGCTGTCACGCTTTACTGTTGTGGTGTTTGAAACAAACCAATTGTTTGCCTACGCAGATTAGGGTGAGAAAAAAAGTGAGAAATGAAAGCTGTTTTTAATACCAACTACGCTTAGTTTTTATTGAATGAAAAACAAAGTGAAATCATTAGTTATCCGTTAAATGACTAAATCATTGTTTATAAAGATGAAACACAAATAATCTTATAATATGCTAATGAAATTTGGCTTTCAAATAGCTTTTTTCTGTATATTTGTTGAGGAAGTTTATCTTCAACAAAACTTCGTAGCTGTTGAATATGTGGAGAGTATTTTATATTGCATAAATTTATAGAGTAAAAGGTTCTCATCAAACTTTTACAACTTAGCTCATCGACGGTTTAAAAGTGTGAGTCACCCTTCACACTAGAGTTTTATAAAGTTTTAATGAATGTGCAGTATTTTATAAAATATTGTGTGTCTCGTAAATTTAGCTATTTCTACCTTTTCAGTAAGATTGGAGTAAACACACCTCAAAATTCACATCTGGTATCACATTGATTTATCGCAAGTCAAAGTACACCTACTAACTCTTCCTTCCTTAATACCTGCTTGCTTTTGCACTTCTACTCATTTCATATACCTAACATTTCTCTTGCAGATGAATTACATCTTTTAAGTTGTAAAAGCCTTAAATAGCATGAAATTAATGAGGTTTAAACCGTGGCCACACTAACTATTGATGCGTTTATTGATGGGTCAAATTACACGAAAATATTGTCTCTTTCTTTTTAGTTTCACCTAAAGTATTACATACTATCGATGGAGGCTTTGCTGAAGTTTTTGGGTGATGATTTGTCAATAATTTTCCAGAGAAGATGATGCCTCGGTGGCTGGCATCATTATGCAGTTTCCAAATTTCTTTCGGCTTTGCTCTAGTGAAAATGTTGGAAAACAATCAACAAAAAGGTTTGTACCATAAACGAAGTTATTGTGTGCGTGTTGTCAAAGCATAAAGTGTGCTGGAAATTTTTAGGTTTCTGTTGAGATGCGTTTTTGCTTTTCCTGCATGAAAAAAGTTCCAGTTTCAGTTAATATCACTAGCAGAGTGCCCACCTATATTTTAAATCATATTGATGCATAAGTTCTTTTTGTAATATTAAAAGTATAACTTGCTTAATTGCTATTCAATGCCCTTTGAAGTTTCCAACTGTAATTAATTAGTTGATTTGGCAGCATAGTATCGATGATTGATGAAGGCAGCCGATATAATTATAAGCATAAATATCTATATCTACATGAAGATGTCATTCCCAATGATTGTTATTCTGAAATCAGCTGATTAAGTTATCACAAACTAAACATTTTGACCAGCGGCTTGCAATGCAACTCGGTGAAATTTCAGACCTAGATAAATTGAATTTCTTACTGAAAATCGTGAAGGTATTAAAGTTTAAAGTGAAAGTTTAAAGGGTCATCTCTCTGCGAATTCTAATAGCATGGTGCCAATTAGACTTGAAAAAATTTCAAGGCACTACAAAGCACTAAGCCCATTCTTACAAGTAGTTTCAAAGTGCACTGGAATTTCAGTTTACTTGTCATTGTATAGAATCCTGATCTACACTATATAGCATTCACTATTGCCTGCTTCTTCTAAGCATCTATAATGTATTAACTACAGTTTGCTTTGAGAAGTGAATTTCTACTTGGTATTTTTTCCTTATCGTTCTGTTGTTTGCCAGTAGTCTTAATTTAATGGATTTTCCCTTTTCAAAAGTGGTTGTGACAGTCAAAACACATCATGCAGACTGCAACTACACAATCAGTCAGTAATTTCTTCCATTAAAGTAGCTCTTCTGGTTACTCTTGCTCACCTAAAAGCCTGAGCCTCATTCAAATTGCAATTTTTTAGAGTTGTTAGTTTTTCATGCAGTCTTTCATTTTTTTTTTGTTAGGCACAAAATTAGTATTCACTAGACCTAATCTTTCATCTGCATGTATGCCTATTGTTTGTTCATTAAAGAAAAACCTCTGCTGAATATTGAACTAATAATGAAAATAAATTCCCTAAACTAAAAGTAGCAGTGTGATTTTGGTATTACAATTAGTTGTTAGCATAGAGTCAAGTTATTGACAGGAATTTTCAAATTGAAATGAATGAATTTCATTGTAAGTCAGCAAGATTTAGTCTAAGTAAACATAGCATTACATCGTGTTTTATTTAGCATTTGCAGAAGGCAACATATATTTTAAGGTTTATTGTAAACTTAAATGTAATTTTAAGTACTTTCCATGTTTGTTATTGTAGATGGTCTTGTTCTTTAGGATGGATGTGACAACTCCTTGTGTCAAGCTTAACTGATTGACTACTGAATCCCAATCATATGTTTTGCCAAAAAATGTGAAAATGGAGTGCATGTCTACTTTATTTGAGAAAATATTAAAAATACTTTTGAAACTTCATCTAGCCAAACAATACAACAGTTTGATTTTATTAAAAAATATCATTTGCACAAAAATGTATTATGTAATCGAACAATTTCTAGAAAAAAAGTGCTTTCCTCCAGTTTTGCTAATGAACTACATTTTTCATTATATGCTTGTCTTTATAATTTTATTAATTGTTTTTTCTGGTGAGTCAATTAAAGTCAATTCAACCTAGAAAAGTCTGAATTTCAGACTTAATTTCAAGCTAGAATATTCACATTTTTAGGTCTGCGTTTGCAAACATTGTTGTGTGACTTTACTTTTTATATTTTTTGAAATAAATATCTTTTTAGCTTGTGCCTATTCATGATTAGAATAGTATAATAATATTTAACTTTTCTTCAATTTCAATAGATGAAAATGTTGATCAGTTGGAGTATTCAGTTTAGCTGAATTTTACTTGCTTCTGCGAAAACAATCTTTTGGAGTTGTCTGCCCTCTCTTTAGGTAATTTTTTTGACCTATGGTCAACGCAATAATTATAACTTTTTAAAGATGCTCGTGAACCTAACAATATAGCATAACTATCAAACCACATTATTCAATATCTGCATAAAATTTAGCCGATAAGCTGCCACCCAATGAGCTTGAAAAGATATTAGAATTCTAGCTCAGTGCTGCCATTAATGTAGATATTTATAATGATATAAAGCCAAAACTCATTTATATAATGATATAAAGCCAAAACTCATTATTGCATGAAATTATCTAACCATTCCTGACAAAGAATCGAGATAATAACTCCAAAGTTGGTCAGTTAAAACCACAGCAATAATACTTTAATCATTATAATTGTCAGGTTTAATTTTATACCAAGCCCCAATAAGTACATATAACTATGACAACACAGCCTAAGCACCTCCAATGCAAGAAATTTAGTATTGTGGTGCTGCAAATCCTCCAGTTACAAATGAGTAGAGCTTTCATGATTATTGGTCTACCATAATGTTTATTTAGTTTTAAGGACTAGCATAAATGCTATTATATGCGGGAGGTATTTGAAAAGCTTCCAACTCCATCTTCAACTACGGGCTATTATAATTATGCCGATAAACGAGATACTACACTCAGGCTGCCCTGTTATAGTACTATGATTGGCTACTGCAAAATTTTTGCCGATAGACAACATTTAATTATGATGTAATGTATCTCGTATTGGTACATAAGTGTTATGTCTGAGGACGAGATACTGTGAAATTATGCCCTGATATAACAAAACCTGTTCCCAACTCTACAACTGGTTGCTCTTCTTTTATATCCTTGTCTTAAAAATCATAAAAAAGATTAAAATTGTCATGATTAGTGTGGTTGCACATCTATAGTAATATTTATGTGTTACCATTATAAAAAACCTATTTTATACAGCCTGCATGGTCATGTTTTTCTAGCAGTATATGAGCTTGCATACCTTGTATGTTTCATATATGCAAGATGTCATTAGCAATCGATATTGAGTTGAATGCAATGTCAAACAATAGCCTAGTTCCTATTTCATTATTTTGAAAGCTGCACAAATATTATGTTCAATCAAGCATAGTACACCTCATTCAGAATTGTTTTTTCTTACTATAGTAATCTGTAATACCAATGCCAGTCAATAAGGTGTCATATTTAAAGAAAAACATTGGAAATTTAAACTTTCACAAACTGTGAAGCCAAATTTTGCGCCAATAAATTTTCTATACCAAGTCCTTCGGAGACAACATTGATTTCACAATTTCGCAGCTCTCAAAAATAAGTCATATAGTTATGCAATTGGATTTTTTTCAGAATATGGGTAACTTGATAACAATTCACTTTTTTGTACTGTCTCTGATCATCACATATCTCTGCATCAAATTTTGTTATGTCATATAGGCCAATATGTTTTTTTTACCAACATTTGGTGTAACAATAAAAAAATAATGTTATTTTTCTCCTCGTATCAGTCTGTATAGATATGAAAATGACTGTTTTTATTTTAGTATGATTATCCATCATCTACACTTGGCCTTCTTTTGTTATTTTGTAGGAAGTTGTAAGCAAGATTCAGAATGTTGCGGGGATATGGAATGTACAGGTTTGCCACTTCCTGTCATTATTCGGTGCACCTGTTTGCTAATGTCTACATTTGGTTTTAACAAGCATTGCTGTCAACTTGAAAACATTGCCAGAATAAAAATGATCACATTCTCAGCTATATTATATCCTCATTAAAATGTCTTGTCACTTTACTGTTATGGGAAAAAGTTTGATGTTAACAAATTTTCAACATTATGCAACAATAAACATACAAAGTATAATCCACACTTTAGCCTATTTTTGATAGCAGTTTCCATATTTATTTATATAAGATTTTCTACTGGAACTGCTAACCGTTATTATTTAGATATAAATTGCATCGGTAAAAAGCTGCTACCTAAAGCATTGCAGCCTTTAAAAATAAAAATATTCATCAAAAAACAACCTAAAAGGTAAAAATAAGTTGCCCTCGTGCAATATGGCACATTATAACAAACTATCTGAGAGAGGCCCATATATACTGAATTAAAATTTATTGTGGTCTTACTCAAATAAAAAGTCATATAGGTATAATCTCGATTTTTAAGAATTTTGAATATGATGATGCATGAATGCTATAGAAAACATGACCATAGCTTGAATTAAATTCATACGTTACAGGAACCATTGCAGCTACATATTTATAGCATTGCATGTTATAAATGTGTAAATTTATATAAAATAAATCATCTTATTATATCGAAACAAACAGACAGTTTAAACTGTTTTATTGGTATGTTCAAAAAGTTCAAAAAGGTTGCTTGGTGGTTTTTATGTGAATAACAGCATAACGTACTAGGCTAGTCTGATATTATAATATTGTTAATTCTAAAAGTCATCTGTTAGAACTAATTTTGGGAATATGAGTAAAAGTTGCCAACTTTTTCCATATTGTGAATTTTTAAATGCCTCAGGTTTAAATAAAAGTATAGAATATATATAATTGTTTATAAGAATGGATATACTCCGATCATTACATAATGAGAGTTGACAAGCTGGCAAGTATATGGTAGTTCATATATGTTCTACGGTGATTAGCATTTGATGATTAGATTTAAATGTTTTGGTGAATATATTTGACCTGATGTCTGCAAAGATAATAGTTTTGTTAAGCTGATAAAAAATTTTGTTAAAGCAATTCCTAAATAGCTTTTCGTAACGAAATTCTGTTGCAAGCAATAAGTAGTTTCATGGTGAGTTATAGCCTTACCAAAAAAATGCTATTGTGTAATTTTGGCCAATCAGATCTGAGTTATTGTGTATTCAATGGTTTATGAAAGTTGATGCAAAATGTTTAGACAAAGCATTCATTGCTCATGCTATTTGTCATACAAGCAGCTTGAAACAGTTCATTCACAGGTAATTTCTAACATGAATCTAAAACTGGTGTGGCTGATTTTTAACCTTTTGCTGGTAGAAACGATCTTCGCAAGGTTAGTTATCAATAGGATTATAAGTTTTTTGCTTATTACTTCAATTAAAGACAAATTTGAAAATCAGCTGCTAAATTAAGCATTTGCAACATGAAATTGGTAAAGAGAAAAAGGTGGTGCATATAACCATGCAGTGTGAGTTCTCACTTGTTTGAGTCATAGTATCTTAATGCAATTGACTGGAAGATATTGAAAACCCACAATTTGTACAGTGCTGTAAATTCTTATCCTGTTTGCCTATAATTATACAAATTTTAGGCAAGAAGTTTGCTCTAAAGACATGGTACCAAGGGTTACTAATAAAAGATGGTGGGGTTCTTATAGACAGCGTAACTGTGTAAGATGGCTAGGTAGGCAGGTTATATTTGCAGCTATGCATTGTATTTTAACGATGATTTACTTTATAACATTCTCCCATATTTATACCATTTATTTAGCCAAAGTAATACATCTGCACCTCTTTGCAAACACACAAATCTCAATTTTTGTCTCCTAAAATGACACATTTGCTGTGCTAGCAAAACTGTTAGATTGAGCTCATATACAAGACTTCTTATAATCTTTATATTTTGCAATAAAAACAAATTCATTGAACAATTAGATTTTGATCACAAGCTTCTACTTTGTTCTGTCTTTTCAGGAATATGTGAATCAAACTCAGACTGTTGTAGACTCAACCGCTGTGCATGGATCTAACCTCCACATATGTTATGCACTCCAATTTAACAATGAATTTCTGGTCAAATAAAGTTTAATTCAATTTGAGAAATTTTATTTAATACAGCATAGCAGCAATATGTGAGGTTAGATCAACACTAACAACCGCCTTATATAACAGCAACTTAAATTGTAGAATTATGCTTGCTAATTGAATCAAAACCTGCAACAACTAGACATACTAACAATGAAAATAATTTTGGCCACTTGAATTATTTTTTCTGACTGGGAAAATTGAATTATAATAAACACCTGTATAAGAATAGGTAAAACAACAGATCTCATAGCTAAGTTCCCTATATATTTAGACCAATTATAATATTTGTATAGCAATGATTAAAGCACATCTAATAAGTTTTATAGATAATTATTGTGCCATTTGTAAAAATAAAAACAAGAAATTAGGATGTAACCTAAATGAATCTCACTAACACAAGCTATGCAAGGATCATAGCTGCAGCATGTCAAATATTGAACTATCGAAAGATGTCTCACCATTTTCACACATTATTTCTTATAGTTGAAACTGACAGTGCAGCTTTTCATAATACTATTCTACTTCAGGTATGTGTATATTGTGATAAACTTGTGGGTTGAATGTAACTTAGTGCAGAACAAGAAAGGTTGAGGTAGTAGAGTTCAAAAATGTTTATTGTAGTAAATATAAATAGGTCTTACCCAGGCGAGCTCCAGTAGTAGACTGAATTTACACTGGAACTCGCCTGCTTTTATACACAGAGAACAAAAGAACATGTAGACAAAAGATCTTATGTGGTCCGAAATTCGGCAGAGCCGAAACTCGGACCACAAATTTCCAGTATCAGTATTAATGCAAAACGATAAAATAGCAAAACAAAAAAAAATAACTCCGGAATGCGTATTTCAGCAAAATTACATTATGCTGAAAGCTTTAACAGTAATCACAATAATTGGGCATTAGCAAGCTAGCTTACTACAATTACAGCATTCGAAACGATACGCAACAGTAATCACAACACACGCAGTTATTTCAGAACTAATAGAGGATGAGAATCCATTACAATATTCATCAACTCTTACAAAATAGCTACATGTGTGCATAATCAAGCCAATCTTTTGCAAAATATTTTTTGAGTGGCTTAAGTTCAACTGCAAGATTAGAAAGATAGTACAGTTGCTATTTGGTCAAACAATAAAATAATACAACATATTTTTATCTACAAATCAACAAAATCTAAAGAGTGTTTGTTAAAAAAATTTTAAAAGCTATATCGTAAGAATGTTTAAACTAATTCTCTCAGAATATGTGGCATATTAGTACATTTAATATATAAACATGCAGGTCTAATTTCTCTTTATATTGATAGTATAATTGCAAATAAATATTAGGCATGAAACTATGCATAGAAATATAAATATTTTTTAAATTTATATAGTAGCAAATATTATAAGTTTGATTTTAGTTTAAAAAAAATTGTTTGTGTATTCAGAACAAGGTAAAACTGGCTGCATATGTCTCGTGATAGAAATATATAAGGTATATTTACTAAACTTTTCCACAATTGATTTCTTAATAAATACATTGCATGTAGAGTTCTTGTGTTATATCCCCTTTAAAAAACGAGGACAGCACCAATATGGCTGTAACTTCCAGTATGTTGTATAATTATTATAAATCCAAACGTCATAATCACATTCCATCATATTTATAAAATGAAGAAGTATTGCCATACAATAGACAGTATATATTTTCCTAGAATGTTGTTTAGAGACATAAAAAAACTGCCTATGCACAACATACTTTGCATCTGTTTAGTATCTCGTAATTAGACATAAAAAAATCAAAGCCAATTATAAGGCAAAAGACCATAATACTGTACTATCATTGGATAGTTCTTCATCAATAAACAGGTAGTCGCCAGTGGTGGATATGAACCCCTCCTAGATGTTTCTCGTACTTCTTCCTCAAAAAACATTTTCATTAAGCCAAAAAGAAATAACAATACACCTTTTTAGTTGACACTTTTTAATTTCTGACTGATATTTCACCTTATTTCCAATTATAATTAACTTTTAACCGGCACTTTTCTTTGTAGTAATTCCTACCCTTTAGACTGTGTACTTTGAAATGAGTCTGTTTTACTCGTTACATAAAGTATAGTTGCACTGGCTACAGGTTGACACAAAAGCAAGCCTATCTTGATAAAATCATGCGCAAATGTAGAAACTACCGAGGAGTTTGTTCCTCATAATTAGAAATTGACAAATTATTTTTAATCCGCTTAAAAGCATCTGGTTAGGGAAGCATATGCCGTGTTCAATTTGTTATTCTAGCCTTAACAATAACAGAATGCAATAATTATAAGTTTATGAAAGTAATTTGTTTTCTTTCTAATTACAAATATAATATTTTAGTATATATGTGATGGCTGCTGTCATTTTTGGTCTCTTGGGGGTCATCCAAGATTTTTACTTTTTGATGTGGATGAATAGAGTAGGACTTTGCAATCACATTGCACTTTAAATTTTCAAAATCAGTCAAACAGAACCAGAAATATGCCAGGTTATACACACAGCGGTCCACAACAAACGACTTTTATTATTGCGAGTAATCAACAGTCAAAGTTCGGCGACTCAAAATTGTACTAAATTCGTTGTTTATCTACCTAGCAACAGTGTCTTCAATTAGCTCCATCAGCCCAAAAGTTAATTACCAGGGGTGGTTTTTTATGCTGATCATGAAAATATTAATTTAAAATTTATATCTGCAATATCCTAATCAATATTTCAAAGTTGAGTTCAGTATAATGAGAACATTTTGATGATTATCCTGAGAGATTAATACTATAATGCCACGTGGTTTCATAATAAAATCTAACTCTTTTTGTATCACTGTTGTCACTAAGTTCATCATTACTATTATCACCACTACTCTCCAGTCCTTGTCCTTAATTTTCAATGTAGAAACATTCTTTTAAATTGTCAATATCTGTTATCTATTAACTTGCAGCGCGATCCAGTCGCCATGTTTATTATTGGTAACAATTCTCAGTCAAATTATACCTAATTACGTTGCGCTCTACACTACGCCGCTATTTTAACTATTGTTAAAGTTCGCGCTATTATGCTCTAATCACGTGACCAGCTTGCCAACCATGGAATGGCTCATTAAAACACCAATCATTCATAAACCATAGCAGATATCAGAAAACTGATTGGACAGCTAGAAAGAGCACATGTTAATTGACTATTACACACTAAAAGCTAAAACTGACCTATTTATGACAACTATAGATAAAACCCCTTATAACTAACAATAGCGAATAATGCCAAGAGACCAAAACTGACGGGAGCCATCACATATTGTAAATTTATAAGGCTTGCATTAGGAATAACGCAGCTAAAACACCATTTTCCTTAAAGTCTTAAAAATATATAAGTATAACATAATACACTATGCCAATAAACTTATTAAAGTACCAAGCAAGCTTAGCTAGTTTAAGAAAAATTACACTAGGTAAATTCCCATTATTTATAGAATGCTTGCTGATATTAGCTTTTGATGTAATTAAAGTAAATTATTATTTATCTTTCTAGCTAAGGATTTCTTGCCGTAAGTTTTGCTTTTATGCATGGAGAAATGTAGTAACAAACGAGTTAAATTTTTATAGCACATAAAAATGTAATCTATAAGTCGAAGATATTTAAACTTAGCCATTAACTCATTTTAATTAGAAATGTAGCCTAAATCTAATACAATACAAAATATATACCAGTATATATAATATATTTTTACCATGCTGTTAATTACAGTATTTGTAAAACAAATTTTATGCTCATTAATTAAATGCAACAAATATTTATAAAATACTAATAATGTTGAATAAATAAATTCAATAATTCCTTTTCTATTTAAATGGCTGCATAATTTCTTGCAAGGTTGTATAAAGGAGTTGTGGCCTACAACTTATTATGTGTTCAATTGCCACATATGTCTTCGGAAGAAGAAAACTCCCCAAAAATTCTTGGTTTGAAAATTCTAGTATAATTAAAATCACTTAATATATTATGTCTTTGAAATGCATTTTGCCACTCTGCAAAATTGCAGGAACAAATATTGCATGAAGTAATAAATGATTTATGAAGTAATAAACAAACCAATGTAAAAATTGTTGTTGTATATAGAACACAACATATTGATTTTCTTCAATTTCCACATCAAATCTATATATTCAATTATATCTAACCAATGCTAATAAACTAAACATGCACGCATACAAATATTTGCATCATATGCAAGTAATATTAGCTAATTAGCAACTATAGCATTTTTTTCATTATCTTTATTGCTTGCATATGTCTAAGTATTATTAAAATAAGGTTTTTATTTGCAACTTTGCACCACAAATTACAAAAAATCTAAAAACTTGAGTTGTGACATGCATTAGGGCTACCTATACACAAATAGACCTTCATAAAACTCTCAATGATTTTATTCAACTCATGTATGCAAAAGTTTTGCATTAAAACAATTCTTCTAAATCACCCTAGAGCAGGGAATTATTACAAAAACAGCTTCTCATATATAATCTTTCTCCAGATTAATTTTTTTTCCTGTATTAAAACTAACTTAGCAAGTGAAGATTGTGATATCACTCAGGTAATCACATATATATTATTCATAGCTGTAATACTTTAGCAATGAATAGATCATGTTTAATTTCCACTCTACCTAGCAGTTTTTCAGAATTATAGAGCTATGTATATCGTGAAATTGGAATAGCCTAATAGTTTTACATGTGTTTATAGCTAGACAAATTAACTTAAAAAGCTTACAATAATTAGATGATATTTGCATTCTTTTGAAGGTTATGCTGAAGCTACTGCAAAACTGGCCATTAGTTTAGCATAATATGCAATGCCACACAAAAGCATGCCAAACAAGCAACGTTTATTTACCTTACCAGTGCAATTTTATCACCTTAAACACAAAAGCAAGTATAAAATACACATCCATATTAGATTAACTGTCAAGTTAAAAAAAGACAACATATATTCATGAGCTGGTTCTGTTTGCACAAGTACAATTTAGACCAGCTTATTATTTAGATTGCCACAAAAATATGACGCAAAATATGTCTTTAATCATTATTTTGATATTCGCTGGTTGAAGATATTTTTTATATCCTAATATGTAAATATTGTACATAAATCTTAAAAATTAACTACACAGAGAGAAATATTAGTGCAGCGCTTGCACTAAAGTTGTTCAAAGAGCCTTTTATTGTCCGTATAGCCTGCACCACACCTCTAATAGTTGTTAGACCTGCACTTATTTTGATGAAATTGAAAATTAATCCGATTAGTGTAAGCTGAAAAATATTTTGTAGTAGCTCTGAAACCACTTAGTTGTTAAATCAACGCTACTTTTCGCAAGTATTACGTAATTATCATCCCTAGGTCTTAATGAAGCTAAATATTAATTGATAGGAGCAGAAAGTGAGATCAATGCTACAACTACATATGTTCAAGCAAAATTTTATTTACATAAGAATTATGGAACAATCGGCAGTTGTTCACCTAACAACATTATTCGTTCACATGTGCACTAATGATGATCACAAACCCTTATAGGAAGCTAGGATAGAGTTGAACCCTAAATTTGGGTCATTTCGATTGGTGCTTCCCAGTTAGATGCTATTTATACATTTTACTTGCAATGTATTTGAATACTATTGAAATATATGTGCATTTAAATAAATTTGAGTCAATTGCTTTTTATAATTGGCACACAAATAAATTTCTTTGCTCTGCATAAACCTATTAATTTTGCATTTTCTATATTTTTTGTTTTTTAAAAAAATGTTATTATTAATGCATTTAATGCTTTTTTTCAACACAAATTTAGAAAAATTTAAATATTATTGCAAATATATCATATTAATGGTTATTTTATGTTTAGCAATTGATATGAAAGTTATATAAGGGTATATAGGTATATAATACTTAGTACCAAAACAAAAAATACAACCCAACTGGGGAGCATATAAGTGGAATGAAACTCCTTCAACCTACTAGCTGTTTATGATTTCGAAATTTTTTTGAACCCAAGACATTTTCAAATAGCTTGTTACCAGACTACTATTAAACATTGCCCCACTCCGTTTATCAAAGACTTAAGTTGAATTTATCAACAAAAAATTTCAACTGCATATATCTCTTGCATGGGTAGTTTTGGCTTCACTAGTCAATTTCATTCATGGAAAGGAAAGCCAACTAACTTAAAATGTGTGTAAAAGAGAAATCAGGGAGATGCACCATTAAACTCCAATGTACTCAGTTATCAGCAAACGTGTTTCAAACAAGAAGCTTAAAATTAACAATGAAACAAGCTACTGAATAGTCAATTGTGGATCAGGTGAACCACTTCAAAAGCCTTGGGTAAACTTGTGTAAACTACCTGGTGGAACAAAAGAAGATGTTGCATAACAAAGCTATAGTAAGAAAATATTTAAATTGTAATTCAAAGGCAAGAAACTAGCTTACCAAGCATCGAAAAAGCAAAACAAAGGTTATTACATAACAGCACATAGTTTTCATTCACTGCTATTGACAGAAGAAATATTCTGCCGGCATAGTGAACACCAGAGGCTCAGACTAAGAGGTTGTGCTTTGAGATTCAGTGAATTTGTGCTTCCAAACAACCTCACAACATGGAAAACATTTAATCATTTCATCACATGGGTAAAGATTGCAGCTACCTCTCAGAGATAGAAGATGATCACTTTCTTTCAGAGTTAGGAACTGAAGTTGTCATTGCAGCAAAAGGTAAGCTCAATCATTTGCTTAACGTTGTCATTTTGATTTTATATCACAATCACAATGACAGTATGACTATTGCTGTAGACAGATAATTGAATTTGTGCAACTATAACTTTTAAGAGACCACATTAACTGATATTTGCCAAACTACTTTATTCCTATATCAATTTGATACAAGTTTTCCTGTAACAATATATTTTCAAAAAATTTAGCGTTTTATTTCCACTTCACCTTCTAGCAATTTGTGCTAAATTCATTAATTTGAATTCTCCCCCCCCCCCATTGTAGAAGTATTGTTAATAATGCAGTTTAGCAGCCTACAAGTAGTTATTAGCCTTAAGCAGCTGCCAAGCTAGCTTCTTGTTTTATAGCTAAGTACCAAAATGCCAATATTAGTGGTGAGTTGGCAAAATTTTTTATTAACTTCCGTGCCACCAGTTTATTCTTTTATTCATCTTTGCACAGCACAATTAAATATAAAAACATGTATAAGTAGGTAGCAATATTTTTCTTGGTAGTACTTTATTTGTTTTTCAATTTATAGACAAACTGAAACTTATCAATATCTGTTATCTCGATATGAGGGGTCCATATAAAATGCTGACTCCAGCTTAAATTGTGGTTCACTGACATTTTTAGATAATTTTAATGCGGAGAAGCTTCTATTAACTAAACTAATTATGCCCAACAGCTCTTGCATTTGTAATTAAGATAGAAGTAAAATAAAATGATGGCCAAAATTGTTACTAAATTTTGATAAGCTCAAACTAACCCAAACACTACGCAACATAATGATCATAAGTTTGCCAAAGCCTGTATGGTTATTCAGAATCAAACGATTGGTATGACGGTGCTGAAAATATGCTGAAAGATTCATAGCTAACATCATTGATACTATAAGTTTTGGCCTTCAGCTTCTTCAAAGTTGAACGTAATTTATAAGCTGCTTGTGATTGTATATCTTAACCAAATGTTTGCTGTTCATACTAATACAGTTTAAATATTACCCAACTTTTATCTTTTGTTGTAGATCCCATAACATTTTTTAAGAACATGCACTCAAAGATGCTGAATAGGAGCACAAAAAAGAATTTGACCGCTACAAAACTTTGAATCATGCTGAGACCTTCAGCCTGCAAGCAGGTGCACTCACCACTACATTACAAGCGTCACTGGGTGCTCTCGACACTACACCATACCCACTTTTCAAGAACTCAGCTGCCTTTTTTATACTACTCCTTCAAGCTTCCCTGACCACTCAACTCTTCTCGCTCTACCACACTTTACTAACCGCTGGAATTAGTTATAAAACTGCCCCCTCCCCCCTCCCGTACTTGGGTTACTATCACAGACCTCGGACTTGCACACAGGTGTGCTAACCATTACACACCACAACTGCTTGGTTATCGCTACACTACAGAGCAAGAATGTAATGACACACACTATGGTCTTAGCAGGTTCTGCTAATATTGAGAAAAGTTAACTGAATTTACAGTCGTAGAAAAATTCTGCAAATGTTTCTTTTTCTTATTTTAATCTTTAGAAGTTATTTTTTGTTGCATTTCTTATATTCAACTATCATATACAATAAAATTCACATTACTATACTCTCATACTGGTTAGAAGTTATGACAAGTTAGTTCAGAGTGAACAGTAATAATTTTTGCAGAAGCTTATTTCCAACAAAAATTAGAGCAGCATGGAACATTTATAAGTTCAGCTTTGAATATAACTTAGTTCAGCATTGAGCATATCTAAGATCATCATTGAACAGAAATAAGCTCATCATTAAACATATATAATATCACTATTGAACAGAAATAAGATCACTATTAAACATAAATAATATCACTATTGAGCATAAATAAGATCATCATCGAAAATATTTAAGCTCACCATTGAACATATATGAGATCACCATTGAACATAACTTGGCTCATTGTGATAAATACAAAGAATCAACTTCACAACTCTTTATATCAACATTGATCTAACATACTATTCACTGTGAACAGTACCTGACACTAATTTCTATTCACTGCTGGTCAATTTAGGGATCCAAAAAACGAGAGGTTTTAGTTGTCAGCTTATGTTCACTCTAACACTAATATTTCTCTCTGTGTAGGTGAATAAGGAAAACTGCTAATTTTATGAAACTGTTATGTTAATAGAGACAATGGCTATCAACAAATCCCACCAGACCACAAACTAATTGTAAATACTAAAGCAATTATATAGTGCTATGTGTTGATCTAGCCTAGTCAATACACCACAAATATGTATTATGACATACCACATTTTAAGTACTGGGTTACCATTTACTCTAATGGGTATTTGTTTAAACTGTTATATACAGCTTTTTGCACTACCAATATACAAGCCAGTTGTTATTCTGTCACTTTTTATCTACATCTCTTTTTAATGCCAGTTACTTGTTAGCTTCAGTACAAACAGCTAAACATTCTACTCTACAGCCAATCTTACTGTTAACTCTTGTTTAACAATATTACAAGAATCTAAAAATTTGAGTGTGTTTTAAGTATAATATTCTATCATTATAACTTTTAAATGAAACAATAATATGATAAATGCATTATAACTTTCTGAAAAGTTTTTTTGCAAAGTATATGTTTTTGGAAAATAGTTTTACAACATTTGCTAGGAGCATTATATTTATTCCTATCTAAAATAATTTTGTTTGAACTGCTATGTTTGTAATCATGTAATCAGAAGTAAAGCATCAGTAAAATGAGTATAAGTAGAAGCTTGACAGCTACATTAGGCATTGCTACATAGTACATAAATATATGGCCGTATTAAATACTTAGCTGCATTCACAGATAAATGCATGGCTTGGAATTACAATACCATGAATACATTATTTATTTAGCTGGGTAACTATACAATTATGCCAAAGTGAAAAGCTTTTGGTTATTAATGCCTGAAATGTCTAACAATCTACTTGGGAGACCACCTTGTTGTTACAGAGTGAATGAGTTATTTGTTTGGCATTTGGATGATGGCACAAAGAAAGGCTATTTGGTTTGTTACTTGAGACTAGTAGCAAACTGCTACAGTCATAGTATCTTAGAAGATTTTGCATCACTTGCTAGAATTGTACATTATTTTAATGTAGCTATTGAAATTAATATCGCACTGAAAACACAGTATTGCAAAATCTTAAGCTGTACATAATTATATTATGCATCAAAAAGTACTTCTGCTATTCGACTATCCCAGGTTTATTTTAAACTAGCACTGCCAAAGTGCCTTGACTCTATTACAGTGTTTACTAGCTAATTTTGTTCTTCTCAATAGTGAAATAGATCTATTGCAAGAAATTAATGACTAGATATAACAATAATGATTTTTAGGCAAGACTTTCGCATCTATATTGCTCATCTGCTAGCTTGAAATACCCCTCTCCTTGGACTAATCTCAGGCTTTTCATTGTTGTTTAAACAGTTTTTAAACTCCTATTTCAATAAATCATTACCAACACTGCCTGCATGTATTAATATTCATTAGTGCCATCAATGCACTGTGGAGACAGCACCTGATGTTCTGTATATTACATTATAGTACAGAGATACTAAATCCAAAACATCTAAAATAATTGATGCTTCTACCAGATTTTTAGCACACCTATAATATGTATTCCTGTAGCAAATATTAATAAGATGTTTTAACTGATAGTTTTTATGCCATTATAATAGTTTGATACTATAACTACAACTTGAAACTCTTTAACCAGCACATTGGTTAGTAATATTGCTTCTTGATATTTAATTGCTGGTTCACAAACTATCAATAATAGGGATGCATATCAAAACTTGACTGCATTCATAATATGATTTTAATGCTAGGTAATGACTAAGCATGTCTGGCTGATATGAGGTGACTATTTTGTACACTGTTTAACAACATCAGCTTTTTGGGTTCATTTAAAGCATCTGCAAATCTGTATTATACATAATTACTGTTAGGGCCAATTAATTAAATTGTTAACCCTGAAATGCTTTTTACACTGTAATACTAAGTAGTAAAAGATATGTATATATATATATATATATAAACTGATTGTAATTTATACATAACATTGTACATTTAAAAAAAATCACAAAATACATAATTTATTAGCTAAATTTCAAGGCGTTTTGTAGGTAGAGGGTTAATGTCAATAAAGTAGAATCCGGGAAGTTGAGTAGCTTTATTCAAGAGGAAGGCTCTCCAACAGTTCTACCAAAGCCTAAATAACATGTATAAAATAAAGGTTATATGCACAATTTTTTTTCCAAAACAGCCTGCAACTGTTTTGCTATTGCATATGCCCTATGCCATTCATCAAGTAGAACAATTTTAACCAGGATATCTAGAAAAGTTGACACAAGGGCTTTATAAACTATGTAACAGTAAAACTGTGAGTAGAAATTAATTGACACTAATGAATAATGCTTTAGGTGCTGGCAACAACCATAAAAGAAAAGTTATATAACAAACAAATAGAAAAATCACTAAACAAATCAACAGCATTATATACAATTGGGGCACATACATGAAAACAGCAGCTAGTGTCATTTTCTTAAAACAGCACTGTTTTAGGTATAAATTTAAGAAGTATTAGAAAATGCAGAAATTTACTGCAATTGGTTCATTTTATTTAGGTTAGTACATACTGAAGATCTCAAGTTTTTGCTAATGAACATGAGTTTTGGCCCGAAACTAAAAAAATATCAATAAATACACCTAAATAATCAAGGCTCTTTTTAATTTTCTTTGATTTCCTATGCTTTTTTTCTAATTACAGCAACTTCTGACTGGGGATCGCCACGGTTAGTTTGTAACAGTAGGCAATCCAAATGAAATGAATAAATAGGAAAAAACATGAGAAATCATGCAAAATTAAGAAGAACCTTGATTATTTAGGTGTATTTCTTGATGTCTCACTAATTTTAAGCAAAAAGCATTGTTCATTAGCAGCTAAAATGTAAAAATGGCTAAAAACTGCAGATTTCCAGTGTGTACTAAATTAAATAAAAGGACTCAATCACCTTTGCAACATAATTCAATAATTGCATGGTCAAGCAAAATAAACTACAATTAACAGCAACAACAGTGTAATAGTTGCGTAGAAAAGTTGTACTGCAAAAAACTAAAAGAATGCAAAATCTATAAATGTGTGCTACCAAGTAAATGCTGAACAGAACAGACATCATGAAATAGTGTACGAAATACAAACTATTAAACTTACCTGTTGATCTAATGCAGCCAAAACCTTAAGCTTAGAGTAGTGGAATGGTGCTGTTCGATGTTAATATGCTACAAGTAGCTAAGATGACTCAAATTCTTGCCTTTAGGAGTAAGAGGCCTCAGCTCAGTTTCAACAAAACTTCCAATAATCTCAACGGATGCGCTCAATTAGGAGCCACAACAAAGCACACCCATGTCATTTTAGTAAACTCTAAAAAATGAACGGAAATAAAACAGAGAAACATATATAGTGATGGGGGAAAAACCTGTCAGCAAAGGTTATATACACTCATAGCCATAACACGAAGAAAAAGATAATGAATAACAACCTATTCAAGATGACACAAGAAACCAAACAAATTTCTTTGACTAAAAAATATAATTAAATACTATATTACTTGGCAAAAAATATTTGTTTTGAACAACGTATTATTGGGAAGAATTGCCAGTGTCTTAAATTTTGAGATTAAAGTTTCTGCCTTATAGCGGAAATAGAGAGGCAATCAATAGTGTACAAAACATGTTTTCAGTCATTGGCTGTTGACTAAATTGACAAAGTTAAAGAAAGCTTCCATATCATTATTTATTTTGTTCTCAAGTGTGTGGTTACAGTTTCATGAGTCAGAAATATAATTATTTGAGATATGAAATCAAATGTAGTCAAAAGAGTGTCATACAATTTAAAATGTAGTAATAGAGCTTTGACAATAATTTCTTCTGCTAAGTAAAACAGGTACCATTATGTGCTACTTATCTTTTAGAGATGAACATCAAGGATGTTGAAAACAAAATAGTTGTAAATTACAGCAAATACCTTTCTACTTACCTAACCAGAGAAAATAAGTTTTCAACCTTGCATGCACTCAGCTGGTTTTCAATGTTTGGATCAGTGACATCTTTATAACTGATAGCAGCATTATGTGATAGCTTTAGGAATTGTTACCTTAAATCTAAATTATATAGAACAAGAAGTGCAAAAATATGGCATTAGTACTCATTGCACAATACACACTTGCTAGAGTAGCTAATCTAGCATCACATTAATTTAAGAAAGGCAAAATTTTATTACTGTTCACAAATGATGAATATTAAAATTTGAATAATTAGACAAATTAACAATGATATTGATGTTACTTCAAACATTACTAATGGTAAACACCAAAATACTAATAGGAATAGTCATGTTAACATCAATTAGAAAAGTAAAGATAATTTGAAAATGAGACAGTTTATAGGTCTAACTCTTATAGTTGACAAGCAATTACAGGGCAGTCATATTGATGTAGGCTACCCTCAAAATGTAGCACTTTAAAAATATTAAAAAGACAGCACATATAAAAACATAATCTTAAAAATAGGCATATGTGACACCTATATTTTGATTAACAAAGAAATCTTCTTTACTTTATTAATCTAGCTCATATAATGGTATTCTGTCTTAGTATGTTATTTTAATACTTGAAATCTAATAAGCTACAGAAAAGTACTTCAATTCAAAGGCCTTCATAATTATTCTTTAGTTTGCTATTTAAATAAACAGTAAGGTTGATGAATAAAATAAAAGTTAGTAAAGTAAAAACTAAATAAATTGAGAATAATATCTCCACTCTAAGGTTATAATCCTTATAAATTAACATTTTAATACTCCTGTTATCCTTAGGTATAGTTGTTAGCAATTTAACTATGAGCTCAAAGCCAAATGTCAGTATCAGCATCCCCATTACATTGACTAAGACTGACTTTATAACCCTCAAGCTGTGGCACTCAATTTCTATAAGTAGTAACTAATAACAAATATAAAATTATTTATTTGCTACTGATAGTGATAATAATAATAATTAAAAATAATAATATGATCCATTAAAATAGAACTAATAAAGCCAACGACGTTAATGGTATGTCTAACTAAACAGGTCCTCCACATACCCATGTCTGGCAGTGGGTATGTGGAGGACCAGGCAACCTACGGCCGTCAACCCGTTACTGGCACAACTAGAAGAAGATACTCAAGAGAAGACAACAAAGTTGTCATGAAATGCTGCTTCAAAAGTACACCCAAATTGAGAGGTTATAGAAAAACAATGTATGAGCTCTGTAGACCCGGATCAAAGAATTATTTAAAAAGAATGTGCAAACGCTGGAAAACAGAGGAGAGTTTAACATCAGCGAATAGAGACTAGCGGATTAAGCAAGAACTATGAAGAAACACAAGCATTATATAGAAGAAGAACTCCATAAGATTGAAGAAGGAACCTTGCACGAACTAGGCACATCAATTGATGAAGAAGAGCTAAATTTGCAAATAGAGGATGTTATAGTACAACATGAGATAGCATATAAATCAGCCATGAGAATTTTAAGAGTACCTAGTTCAGAGGTAGAAAAAGTGTTAGTAGAAAAATTATAAATGAGCATAACAAACTATCTAATGATCGACCAACACTAAGAGCCCTTAGGCACATTGAGAGGGTCAAATTACTACAGGCAGTAAAACAGATTAATGATGTGCTAAACTGTGTTAAGATTATTAATACCATTGAGCTTAATAACACCACCATGGCTTGTGCGAAAAATAGTAACAGAACAAGTGTGTAACAAAAAGGAAAAAGAAAAACTGACAATGTACAAGTATGGAAAATACGACTGCAGAAGAAATAAAAAGAAATTAGATCAGACTTAAGTAAAATAGCAGAGTGAAAAAGTAGAGCTTACAATGATTCATTGAGAAGAATGGTTGAAGAAAAATATAGGATAAAGAACAAAGAGTGTGGTGTAGTGATTGAAAAACTGAAGCAAAACCTGAGAGCTGTAAGCCAGAAGATAAACAGATATACAGAATGAGTTGATCAATATAATCAGAACACAATGTTTACAATGATAAGCGCTGTTATCAAGAATTACGAGGAAATGAATGTACATCTAAAGAGGCACCTGACAAGGAAATCAAAAGCATTCTGATAAAATATATGGGGTCAGCCAACTAAAAATAATACCAATGCAGAATGACTAAATAAAGTTAGCAACAAATTGGAGCATATGTAAAGACAAGGAAATTAGATCTTAGAAACGATGCAAACAACTGGAATAGCAATTAATGTCATAAGGTTGATAAGAAAAGGCATGAAACCTGGAAAACACAACTGAAATACCTGGAAAAAAAGATAGGAGAAATAAAGATCAAACTAAGAATTTTCCACGGAGACTCTTTATCTCTATCCCTTTTTCCAACTACCGATTCGCATGACAGAAGCGGCTCAATGATGCAAATTTCGACGAGACAGAAAACAAACCATCTCCTATATGTGGATGACCTGAAGGTAAATAGGAAATCAAAGTCAGAACTGGAAGCTTTGGTAATCACTGCCGGGATCTTCACAAGGAATATAGAAATGAAATTTGGATTAAAAAATGTGCCACACTGGTTATGAGAAAGGGAAAGAAAATCAAGGACACAGGAATCAGTTTGCCTGATGAACAGGTAATCAAAGATCTGGGTGAGAAGCCGTATAAATATCTAGGAGTTCTTGAGATTGATAGAATACAAACATATGAAATGAAAAATAAGATCAAGGAGTACTACAAACAAATAAGAAAAGTTCTGGATTCAAAACTGAATGGTGAGAACACAATCAAAGCAATAAACACATGGGCAGTAACAGCAGTGCATTACACAGCTAGAATACTTGACTGAACTGTTTCATGAGCTAAAAAATATGGACTGAAAGACAAGGAAGCTAATGACAACAAACCGTGCACCCTATCCGAGAGCAGATGTAGGCAGGCTGTATTTTAGCAGAAGGGAAGGCGGTAGAAGAATGTTGTCAACTGAAAAATGCATAAAGATTGAAAACTGCAGCATGTCAGACTACATAAATATAACATAGACTGATAGAAACACCACACTGAATACCTTTCTAAAAGACAAAACGGCGGTAGAACTAAATAATGATAAAGTGATAGAAAGAACTGATGAGTGTAAAGAAAAGCTTCACGTGGTCAATACATCAAAATGGTGGAAGACATGAAAGCATTTTCCTGGAACTGGTTGAAGTATGGTTGACTGAAAAAAGAAACAGAAGGACTGCTGACAGCTGCGCAAGATCAACTATTCACTACTAGAAATTATAAAGTGGCTATGATGAGAGAACAGGGTAGCAAGAAGTGTGGAATGTGTAACGCAAGAGACAAAACTTCGATGCACGTATTGAGTGAGTTTGAGAAGGTAGCAGAAGGAGAATATAAGAAAAAACACAACCTTTTGGCATTGATAATTTCAATAGTAGTTGTGTGAACTTCGTGGGTTTCAGAAAAGTAAGAATTGGTACGGCCATCAAGCAGAATCAGTACTGGAAAATGATAATGTAAAAACCTTGTAAGATTTTAACATACACACTGACGTAGTCATCAAAGTTAGGAGACCCGATATATTAGTAGTTGACAAGCATAATGCTGAAACAACGATAATTGATATCACAGTCCCTGTTAACTACAGAGTAAAAGAAAAAAATCGAAAAGTTAGGAAAATATCAGAATTTAGCACTAGAATAAACCCGCCTTTGGAAAACATCAAAAAAGTCATCCCGTTGTAACTGGAGCTTTTGGAGCTTTATACAAGATTGTAGACTGGCTGACACTACTTGGAGTAGCTGAAAACAAATGCTCATTAATTCAGCAGACACCCTTACTAGGATCAGGATAAGCTCACATCCTGAGAAAAGTTCTATCCATTTCAGCCTAGTATAACTAGGCCAATGGTAAAAGGTTACACCAGCTAAAAAACTACGGTCAATCAACAATAATAATAATATACAACTATATTAGTGCAGTTGGTTCTATTATTAGATTAGCATATCGATTATGACTTTTCGATTGCCACCCTGATACTATGAGTAAAATGTACAAGCATACGTGAAAGTATAGATATGATCATAAGTATAAAAATAGGTATAAGTATAAATATAAATATAGGTACAAGTATAAAACGAATGATTATATTATTAATAATATTAGTCAGTGATACCTATAACCGTAATGGTTTTTAGACTTACAGTTATCATTAACATTAGCTGAGTAATATGATTAGTTAAAATAATGGTATTCATTATTATATCATAGTTATAAGTTATAACTCTAGTCTCTAAAGAGTAACAGCAAGTGTAATTGGGATATTCATATTAAATTTCATATTCACATAGTGCAATGTTTATGTTATGAACTAATTTATTCCTTCAACATTTAACTATAAATATGATTAACACTAACTTTGACCAGCAGTATTACTAAAAGAAGCGTATTACACATATAAGATAATAAAATTCTAGTAGTAGGACTAATAGTATTACTAGGTCCAGTATTATTCTTGTTATCTTATTCATCATTCATGAGTTATCAAATTTAAAATTACTACTTATTAGCATCAGCGTATAAAAAGTAAGATCATTAGGAATAATTATCATGAGGTATGATCTATGATTTGCATTATCCATATATAGTTTAATATCAATATGATATATTATTATTGCTGATAGTCTATGTTATAGTTAAATTTATACTTATCTTTACAGTTACCTATAGTAGCACTTATTAGTTATTTGTGGTAGCCAAACTAATGTTTAATATTAATAAATTAAACTGAGTATCATAAAAGTGTTACTAAGAATTTTAATTATAATCGTAATGGTGATCACATTACTTTATTATAATTATTATATTTTATCATTAATGCTAAACTGAGTTAATGTATATACTTTGAGTTTTACTATTACTCATTATATTTACACGTATAGTAAAACTAAATATGTAAAAGTTATACTTATACTATTATTATTCGTATTTCATTAGACTTACATCTAAGATCGCAGTCCTATTACTACTACCACTGATACTAGTACTACAACTAGTACTAGTACTGCTACTAGTACTAGTACAGTGTACTACTACTACTACTACTACTACTAATAGTACTGTTACTACTACTACTACTACTACTAGTACTACTACTAGGTCTACTACTGTACCAGTACAACTACAAACTTTGAAAATAACTGCAAGAAAGGTATGACTTACTCTTTTTCTTAGTCTTACTGTGACTCTCAGTCGTAATGTAAAATAAAATTGTGAACTGTAAAGTTAAACCCAAGGCTGAAATTTATTTAATTAAATTTAGACAATCTGAATCATTGGCTCAATCCTTGAGTTTGACTATTACTATTATTATTAGTGTTACGATTGTGATTATCATTGGCATTATGCCATTATCATTATGATTGTAATTGTGGTAATTCTAACATTAATTATAATCATAAATTAAAACTAAAAGGTAATGATTAATGATAATTATTTTCATTTTGTAATCATAATGATAATCATAATGATGTAAATTTTGATGTAAAACCAAAATACTAAAACTAAAAGTAAAAGTTATAAAATTAAATGATAAAATATTATAATGATAATTATTACATTTATTATATTATAATTATTATTGAATATATTATTTCATTAGAAAATAGGTTGCAGCTTAGCATGATTAAAATTCAGTAAAAATTAGTTTACCAACAGCAAACATGCAAGCGTCTTGTCAACATTCAATTCGTAGTGTCATAGCGAAGCCAGATTACTGGTAGTACGACTACTAGAACTACTACTACTAGTGATGGATTACAGATCCTTGGCGATTTTAGCTGTGAGTGACCTTCACCTCACATTCTCGTCATGTGCGCGGCATTAGACTAAGTAGAGGGTATGAAGCACTGAGCTGGAAAAGAAAGAATATATTTTAATTATAGGTAATACTAATAGTAATATAATTTATGGTAATATATAGGTAATATTATTGAGTTCATTGGTATGGAGTATAGACCTATCACTGATAGTATCAGTATCAACTACCACTTACGTACTACTTCAACTTATAACTTACCTTCAACTCAAACTGAAACTGCTTGGAATCATTTGTCTTTGATCATATTGGCATTGTCATTGTGATTGTAATAACTATTAATATTTTTAGTTCAACATCAATGCCGAACATATTGTAATAACTAATAAGATAATCATAAGGTTGATATATTTTGCTAATACTAATACTAATAGTTATAGTAATAGTTATAGTAATTCAGTGTCACTCTCACTCTGGTGGAGTGAGACTCAGACTTAGAGTTAGAGACAGAGTGAGTCCGAGTAAGTCTGAGTGTTGGTAATAGTAATAGTCATATAAATTTAAATTATATTTACTTATTTCTAGCAATCACAATGGCAATAGTTATAGTAACTTTCACTTACTCTTAAATCATTGAACCTGAACTAAAAGTAAAATTAAGCATTATGATTATGATTATCATTATGATTATACCTATGATTTTATTATGTTTAAATTAAAAATCAATATCATGATAATATCATAGTGATAGACATATTATTGATAAATGATAATATAAAAGTAATTTGATAAATTATACATTGATTTTGAATTAAGGTGATACTGATACTAGACCGGTACTGAAAGTGATAGTAATACTAATAGTAATAGTAATAGTCATATAAATTTAAGTTATATTTACTCATTACCGGCAATCACAATGGCAATAGTAACTTAAACTGTAACAGTAATGGTATGGGTATGTTTGAAATTGTCACTATCAGTATTGCTATGAATCAAAATATAATGCTATCATACCAATAATTTAAAATAATATTACAAAGCTTCAGTAGCAACTTTTACTTGTACCAGTTTGGAATTTTGAATTATACATATTCTTAGTTAAAGTCTTCAAGTTTATTGTCAAAATGAACTTGAAATTAAAGACTTAGTAGTAAAAATTAAACTAAGACTGACTGTAAGTGACTAAGATTAAAAATAAGTAATTTTAAATATCGATTTAGTATTTTTCTTACTCTTTGTCTTAAAATTGACTTTTATTTTGCACCTACTCCTGGTCAATGATTCTTTTTTCTATTTATATTACTATTGCTATTAGTATAATTGACTTAAATTTAATAATAGATATGATTATGTCTTTATAAATGTGATATTTGATTTTATGAATAGTAATTCGAAAACTCTTTGGTATTATTTATTTTTGATCATTGTAGTTATTATCATTATATTTGTATAATAATTATGATTATCAAATTCAATATCGATATTTGTATTATGGTATGGATATCTGCCTCCATCCCATGTTCTGTTTTGCAGTGCCTTTTTACATTCACGTCTAGGTTCACATTGCGATGGTCACACTGATAGCACTTGGGGACAGTGATGAGCATAATGATTATCACTAATATTAAGATTATCGTTATTAGGATTTAGAATAATTTAATAAACAAGCAACTTAAAACAAATGTTTTTACTAATATACATATTAATTACTAATATAAATATACTACTATGAATATTATAATTATTATACTTTACAATTCAAAGTAAGATAATCATAATACGAACTGGTAAAACTAAATATAAAGTAAATGTAATAATACTAATAGTAGTTATCCATTCCCCTTTGGTTTCACATACTAATAATTGGAAACCTCTGTCCTAATATTATTTCTATTAATATTGCTCAAAGTTTGATCCCTATTTAATTTTATAGTTCACTCACCAGCTACATAATTTTATTAAAATACATGTGGTATTGGTTATAGTACTAGTGAAACTTGAAGTTGAATAGCATGCTTATTACTCACTGCTCTTTGCTTACATTATTAGGGTTACTCTTTAGTCTTAGAGATACCCTAACATAAACTTGAAAGCTGGAGGTAGTACTAGTCTAGTGCTGTGTTAATCCTACACTGTTGACTTATCAACACTGTGACTATAATTATGACTCCTAAGTCAAAGTCATTTTCATATAGTAGTAATCACTATGACAGACTGAAAGTCAGGAAGACTAAATATAATGGTAAAGTGTGTAAGAATAAATCATACTTAATCAATTACTTTTAGTTTTGTTACCAGTGTTGGGTCAACTTTCAGAATAAAGAATAAACATAATTATAAAGATAAATGGATAAAAATTCCAATCATGGTTTAATGTGCCTATTTTAAGCTGTTAATTTAATTACTATAATATAAGTGCTCAAAATACAACTTTTGATTTTCATAATTATGTTTTAATTTAATACAGATACCATAGTATCATATACAGTAGAATCAGTTGTATCTTATTTAATAATGAAGTAACTTATTGGAGCTTTCACAGTTATTAGTTATTTACTTGTTAGTCTTTGAACTGGGACAATGTTTGAAACTTGAAGTAGAATGAAGTTTGATTTCAGTTACCGCAATGGTATCTGCAGTCACAATAGGAATACGCATATAACTATGTTTATATTTGTGAAAAATATATAGTCAAAACTAGATAAGGTAATAGTAATTATAATTGGTTTCACTTTTAATATATTCCTATAAACTGGAAAATAGACAGAAGCATTTAATCATGAAAGTAAACCTAGTGGAAGTAAATCAATTCACTAAGTATAGTAAAATATTTACTATTCAGTAAGTTTATTTACTTTAGTTAATTGTACTTGATTATTTCTGTCGGTTTTTCAGTTGATTTTTCTACCTTTTGCTATAGCATATCAAACTACCACAAAGTCATGCTTCCGTATTACAATTATAAACATAGTGTTACTGTGTAATGTTATAGTAATGTAATAGTAATATTTGGAGCATTGTAAGTATTTCTGTTGTTGTACTGATTGATAAATATTTTTTAGCTTGCATGGATATTTGCAACGATCAAGATGTCATTTGAACCTGGACTGGAATAAAGATGGCAAATCGGGAAGCTAGCTACAATTATTCTGCAGAAAGAAACTTGGTAAGCAAAAATAAGCTGCAGCATTAAGCAGTAAGCAATATGACGATGAACTTTGCTTGATTTTGATTGACCTTAAAATATCTGGTCACCTTTCACCAACGTGGTCCTGCGCGGGTGGCGGGTGACCTTAAAATGTCTGTTGCACGTAAAATAAATTTTGTGACAGTCAAAAGTATGCTGATCTTTTTCGTATTTCAGTGCATCGGTGTCTTAGCTTAAGAGCTGAACCCAACAATTATGATCTAAAGCTGTTTTTTACTAGAAAGTGATTTTACTGTCTTTCTGATTATTCTTGGTTTTTCAGCTTGATGAATTGAATAAATGGATTTGATTTCGGGTATTATGTAATGGATGAAAGAAATTTTTCTTAAATTTGTACTGAGCAATTTTTGCACCCTTAATAACCCTGAAAACTTTCATTACTAGCATTTGTTTATGTTCATTTTTAGGAAATTAAAATGAAGACACAACTCACCGATGCTATCTCACTGTGCCTGCATGCAGTTTGTCTAAAAAGGTACTCCTATTAGCCGGCTCTTGCCCAATACCTGGTTGTCTCTGTAACTATTTTTTGCTCGCAGATGAGTTTTTTGAACTTGACATTTTATTGATTTTGAAAGTTATAGTGAGCTTTGAACTTGCTAGCATCGTTTTTAAAGACTTGCTGCAGTTTTTATCAACATTTTTTAAGTCAATGGTGTTAGTTTGGAAGCTCTCTCACTCCTCTCTCTGTCTCTTTCTCCCACACCTTCCACTCAACCTCTCTCTCTTTCTCCCCCTCTCTCCCACCCTCCCTCTCTCCCACCCTCCCTCTCTCTCACCCTCTGTCTCTCCCACCTTCTCTCTCTCCCACTCTCCGTCTCTCCCACCTTCTCTCTCTCCTAACCTTTCTCTCTTCCCTTTTCCACTATCTCTCTGACTCTCTCCTTTTCTCTCTTCTACCCCATCTCTCTTCCATCCTCTCTCCTTACCTTTCTCTCCCACCCCCCCCTCTCCCACTCTCTTTCTCTCTCTAGTTTGCATGGCTTTACCCAATTTTGGTTTATTTTTTTAATTTGTTTCAGAGTATCCAAAAGGAAAGCTAAAATGTATTTAATATATATTATACAAACTTGAGCTTTACATATAATATCAAATAAATGCTGTGTTTTGTTAAAACAATGTTTGCAACTTTGTAGTATGTTCAAATTCATAATTTATTTGTAGAGTCACACAACAAGACACTACTCTGACACACTCACAAGTTGCCACTGATCCAGCAGTATAGATGATTGTTTTCTCCACTGGCTATGCTGTCACGCTTTACTGTTGTGGTGTTTGAAACAAACCAATTGTTTGCCTACGCAGATTAGGGTGAGAAAAAAAGTGAGAAATGAAAGCAGTTTTTAATACCAACTACACTTAGTTTTTATTGAATGAAAAACAAAGTGAAATCATTGGTTATCAGTTAAATGACTAAATCATTGTTTATAAAGATGAAACACAAATAATCTTATAATATGCTAATGAAATTTGGCTTTCAAATAGCTTTTTTCTGTATATTTGTTGAGGAAGTTTATCTTCAACAAAACTTCGTAGCTGTTGAATATGTGGAGAGTATTTTATATTGCCTAAATTTATAGAGTAAAAGGTTCTCATCAAACTTTTACAACTTAGCTCATCGACGGTTTAAAAGTGTGAGTCACCCTTCACACTAGAGTTTTATAAAGTTTTAATGAATGTGCAGTATTTTATAAAATATTGTGTGTCTCGTAAATTTAGCTATTTCTACCTTTTCAGTGAGATTGGAGTAAACACACCTCAAAATTCACATCTGGTATCACATTGATTTATCGCAAGTCAAAGTACACCTACTAACTCTTCCTTCCTTAATACCTGCTTGCTTTTGCACTTCTACTCATTTCATATACCTAACATTTCTCTTGCAGATGAATTACGTCTTTTAAGTTGTAAAAGCCTTAAATAGCACGAAATTAATGAGGTTTAAACCGTGGCCACACTAACTATTGATGTGTTTATTGATGGGTTAAATTACACGAAAATATTGTCTCTTTCTTTTTAGTTTCACCTAAAGTATTACATACTATTGATGGAGGCTTTGCTGAAGTTTTTGGGTGATGATTTGTCAATAATTTTCCAGAGAAGATGATGCCACGGTGGCTGGCATCATTATGCAGTTTCCAAATTTCTTTCGGCTTTGCTCTAGTGAAAATGTTGGAAAACAATCAACAAAAAGGTTTGTACCATAAACGAAGTTATTGTGTGCGTGTTGTCAAAGCATAAAGTGTGCTGGAAATTTTTAGGTTTCTGTTGAGATGCGTTTTTGCTTTTCCTGCATGAAAAAAGTTCCAGTTTCAGTTAATATCACTAGCGGAGTGCCCACCTATATTTTAAATCATATTGATGCATAAGTTCTTTTTGTAATATTAAAAGTATAACTTGCTTAATTGCTATTCAATGCCCTTTGAAGTTTCCAACTGTAATTAATTAGTTGATTTGGCAGCATAGTATCGATGATTGATGAAGGCAGCCGATATAATTATAAGCATAAATATCTATATCTACATGAAGATGTCATTCCCAATGATTGTTATTCTGAAATCAGCTGATTAAGTTATCACAAACTAAACATTTTGACCAGCGGCTTGCAATGCAACTCGGTGAAATTTCAGACCTAGATAAATTGAATTTCTTACTGAAAATCGTGAAGGTATTAAAGTTTAAAGTGAAAGTTTAAAGGGTCATCTCTCTGCGAATTCTAATAGCATGGTGCCAATTAGACTTGAAAAAATTTCAAGGCACTACAAAGCACTAAGCCCATTCTTACAAGTAGTTTCAAAGTGCACTGGAATTTCAGTTTACTTGTCATTGTATAGAATCCTGATCTACACTATATAGCATTCACTATTGCCTGCTTCTTCTAAGCATCTATAATGTATTAACTACAGTTTGCTTTGAGAAGTGAATTTCTACTTGGTATTTTTTCCTTATCGTTCCGTTGTTTGCCAGTAGTCTTAATTTAATGGATTTTCCCTTTTCAAAAGTGGTTGTGACAATCAAAACACATCATGCAGCCTGCAACTACACAATCAGTCAGTAATTTCTTCCATTAAAGTAGCTCTTCTGGTTACTCTTGCTCACCTAAAAGCCTGAGCCTCATTCAAATTGCAATTTTTTAGAGTTGTTAGTTTTTCATGCAGTCTTTCATTTTTTTTTTGTTAGGCACAAAATTAGTATTCACTAGACCTAATCTTTCAACTGCATGTATGCCTATTGTTTGTTCATTAAAGAAAAACCTCTGCTGAATATTGAACTAATAATGAAATTAAATTCCCTAAACTAAAAGTAGCAGTGTGATTTTGGTATTACAATTAGTTGTTAGCATAGAGTCAAGTTATTGACAGGAATTTTCAAATTGAAATGAATGAATTTCATTGTAAGTCAGCAAGATTTAGTCTAAGTAAACATAGCATTACATCGTGTTTTATTTAGCATTTGCAGAAGGCAACATATATTTTAAGGATTATTGTAAACTTAAATGTAATTTTAAGTACTTTCCATGTTTGTTATTGTAGATGGTCTTGTTCTTTAGGATGGATGTGACAACTCCTTGTGTCAAGCTTAACTGATTGACTACTGAATCCCAATCATATGTTTTGCCAAAAAATGTGAAAATGGAGTGCATGTCTACTTTATTTGAGAAAATATTAAAAATACTTTTGAAACTTCATCTAGCCAAACAATACAACAGTTTCATTTTATTAAAAAATATCATTTGCACAAAAATGTATTATGTAATCGAACAATTTCTAGAAAAAAAGTGCTTTCCTCCAGTTTTGCTAATGAACTACATTTTTCATTATATGCTTGTCTTTATAATTTTATTAATTGTTTTTTCTGGTGAGTCAATTAAAGTCAATTCAACCTAGAAAAGTCTGAATTTCAGACTTAATTTCAAGCTAGAATATTCACATTTTTAGGTCTGCGTTTGCAAACATTGTTGTGTTACTTTACTTTTTATATTTTTTGAAATAAATATCTTTTTAGCTTGTGCCTATTCATGATTAGAATAGTATAATAATATTTAACTTTTCTTCAATTTCAATAGATGAAAATGTTGATCAGTTGGAGTATTCAGTTTAGCTGAATTTTACTTGCTTCTGCGAAAACAATCTTTTGGAGTTGTCTGCCCTCTCTTTAGGTAATTTTTTGACCTATGGTCAACGCAATAATTATAACTTTTTAAAGATGCTTGTGAACCTAACAATATAGCATAACTATCAAACCACATTATTCAATATCTGCATAAAATTTAGCCGATAAGCTGCCACCCAATGAGCTTGAAAAGATATTAGAATTCTAGCTCAGTGCTGCCATCAATGTAGATATTTATAATGATATAAAGCCAAAACTCATTATTTATAATGATATAAAGCCAAAACTCATTATTGCATGAAATTATCTAACCATTCCTGACAAAGAATCGAGATAATAACTCCAAAGTTGGTCAGTTGAAACCACAGCAATAATACTTTAATCCTTATAATTGTCAGGTTTAATTTTATACCAAGCCCCAATAAGTACATATAACTATGACAACACAGCCTAAGCACCTCCAATGCAAGAAATTTAGTATTGTGGTGCTGCAAATCCTCCAGTTACAAAAGAGTAGAGCTTTCATGATTATTGGTCTACCATAATGTTTATTTAGTTTTAAGGACTAGCATAAATGCTATTATATGAGGGAGGTATTTGAAAAGCTTCCAACTCCATCTTCAACTAAGGGCTATTATAATTATGCCGATAAACGAGATACTACACTCAGACTGCCCTGTTATAGTACTATGATTGGCTACTGCAAAATTTTTGCCGATAGACAACATTTAATTATGATGTAATGTATCTCGTATTGGTACATAAGTGTTATGTCTGAGGACGAGATACTGTGAAATTATGCCCTGTTTTCAAAGCATACTCTGTTTACAACTACACATCTATTTCAACAACATCTACAGTCTTTTTTCTTAATGTTCCCTTATTTAATCCCGTGTTACGCTGATGAACATTTTTGTAATGAATGTAAATATGTTGTAAATAAAAGTGGCTTTTATGTAAGGTCACTACTTCAAGTGCCATTAGCCTTTTTTAATGATTTTGATAATTTAAAAAAAAATTGTTTTAAAAATCAATATGTAAAATATAATTGCATTAGATGAAAACAAGTTATTACAAAACTTAAAGTCATTTATTTGCAAAATTTTGCTATCTTTTTGTAGCAAGACCTTGCTAAAGTTATATAAGTTTTTTAACATGTTATCGCGTATTACAGCGGTGTTTTGTTATAATTGAGCCGTGACTATATATTAAGATTAATGTAAATCTTCATTCTTATATCAGCCATCAAAAACATTCTGTAAAAAACACCTTTTTTTATATAATCACACAATTTCTTGTAACTTAGGCAAATCAATCGTGAAGTTTTAAATAAATTTATTAGAGTGAATAGTTACTTATCATTAGCTATTCAAAAACAAATCAAACTATTGACTCATTACAAAAAATTTATCAAGGTCTGCACAGAGGATGACCCACAAAGTGGGCAATGTACCGATCCATTACACAGCTAAGATTGCCGCAACAGTCTTCGTCAACTTTGCATTGTTCTAAAGAAAACATATACTCAACCGTTTTACATAATATCAACTTGAAATAAGTATTTTGAATGTAAATAAATTGTTGTTTAGGCTATTGCTTTGAAACGAACAGTATATATGTATGCATATGTATGCATATATATGCATATATGTATATATATATGTGTATATATATATATATATATATATATATATATATATATATATATATATATATATATATATATATATATATATATATATATATATATATATATATATATATATATATACATATATATATATATATATATATATATATATATATATATATATATATATATATATATATGTATATATATACATATATATATATAAATGCATATATATATACATGTATATATATACATGTATATATAGTTTCTATAATTAAAAATGAATCAAAAGAACTCAATATTTCGAAAAATAGAGTATTTATATTTGGTACTAATACAATTCTGGATATAAAAATAAACTTAGATCTTCATTCTATTGACTACAATATTGTTTCACGTAGTGCGAGCTACGATCATCAGGTCGTTGTGTGTACGCTTGAGTGATTTTGTTTTGAAATTAGTATTGTTAGTGTATTACTACGCTGGAATGTTTCAACTAGCGTCTGTTAAGTGCGCAAGTAAAAATTTGCGTTTATGTCTACACGTGGTGGAAAGCTCTTTTCATTTGTTGGGGGAAAATAATTCCGGTTGTTTTAAAATTATATACTTCTCATAGTTGCATAAGTTACATTTATTGGTTAGGTTTGAGCATGATTTGCAAATTTTTAAAATATTCCATTTTAAGCTGAATTTCGTGTTGTTGTCTTTTAAATTCCAGATGTGTCTGCTGAGTTGCGTGCTGTTGGCTTTATCTGCATGTGGGAAAGAGGCTTTGTGGTTATTGAATTTGGTTTTGAAGGTAGTCGAACAGAGTCCTATGTATGAATGGCTAGAATTATTGTCATGTCTTGTTACAGTTGCTTGGTATATTACGTCTTTGTATAAGCATTTACCATTTAATGGACAGTGGGAAGGTTGTTTGCAGTTACATTGTGTGTCATTTAGTTTAGTAGCGGTAGTAGGGGTGTGTGCGGTTTTAAGTTTGTGATGGTTCGAGCCATCAATAATATTTTTTATGTTGGGCATGCATGAATAGCTAAATTTTATGGTTTTTCTATTGAAAATTTTACTTAGTTGGTTGGATGGTGGAAAGCATTTGTCGATGATTTGAAGAAATTTCTTCCCTATTTTGGTTTTTACTGTTGAACTAAAAGGTGGGTTGTACCATAATATGTTTCTATTTCTATTTTAATTATTGTTGTTGGGTTTAGGTGTTAGGTTATATTTTAATTTATAGTCATATCCACTGTTTGATTATAGTGCTTCTTGATACGGTTGTATGGTGGTATTAAACTTTTCTTCATTGAAGGATAGTGAGCTAAGTCTTTTGTTTATATTTTCTGGTATGTTTTTCAATACTGCAGGTGGGTGGTCGCTTTGTTTGTGAACGTAAGGAGATAGTGTTTCCAGGTTTTGTATAGGGTTTATAGGATTGGTTAGTCAAGTTGAATGTTACATTTTTTTACAATTTAGATAACAATCAACTCTAAAGAGCAGATGCTTTGCAATAATCTTATTAACCATATATACTTGTGATTAGAATCTACAGATAATTAAAAGTTGTTGTTTTTCATGCTCTTATGTGATTGAAGCAATTAGTTGAATTGTATTCACCAAGACGAAATGCAGCCAGCAGATGTCTTTCTGACATGCTTTTTCAAGCTGCATATAGTTTTAGATAAATCGAATATGCATTATAGTTAATTTGTGTCTATAGTGAGAGTTTTTGATATACTATTTAGTGCTGACATGCTTTTTAAGCTATGGTGAAAATATTGTTTGGTAGAACTCACCAAATTTTGCTCCATAGATTGAACTGACTACAAGTGTAAGTATAAAGAGTGACAACATATTGAGGTTGTTTATTTTGGTGGCAGGTCCTTGACAAGTGCTTGGCCGGTGCTTGGCAGGTGCTTGGTGAGTCCTTGCGCGTTGTTTTCTGTATATTATGTTATCTCAATAAACTGCACAAATATCAAACCCATTTCATTTATATGCCATGCCACGGATCAGTTTTAGTTGACCAATCACCATGCAGTGAACATATTTACATCAACTTCCTGTTTGTGCTTTCATAAAACAATAATGTTACATAGCTCACACACATTACATGTAGAGATTCCTTACCAGCTACGACTATCAATGCATTTTAGATACAGGTTTGGTGAATAAACCTCTTGATATTCATACAGCAAAAATTGTTTACTATGCCAATAGGGAAGAATAAAAAACAAATATATTGTTACTTTGAAAGGGTAGTAATTCATTTTGTGTTACAAAAGAATTTACTTCAAACTTTTTCAAAAGTTAGGTCAATAAAATGTTTGAATTTTTATACAGAAGGGTTGCAGCTATCACATAATGAATTGGTATCGTTTAAAACTTGTAGATTCAATTTTAATCATCTTTCATTAATAATATAGTAATTTTCTATAATTTTTCTAACAATTGATGAAATTTTGTAGTATATATCATATGGGCATAACATCCAAAGACCTTTTAGTTTATAAAAATTATCCCTTTTAGAAGTTATGAAACTATACTTTTACATGTTTTATTTTTCCAAGTTTAAAACTTGTTGCTTAGTGTTATTGATAAAAATTATAAAATTGACTTGAAGTTTGCCAAAAACACGATTCACACTTGTTATAGACTCAATATTGATTTTAAATTCTATTTGGTGAAAATATTTGGGTTTTTTTTTTAGCATATTTGTGCCCAACATGTATCAGCCACATTAAAATCAACATAGTGTACCTAACACTTTGTTGTGTGGATAATTCAAATATTCTAAAAGGTATGTTCTATTTTTATAAGTAGAAAAGCTATAAACTAAATTTATTCAAATCTTTTTTATCAAATCTTAGAGCAAATGTGCAATTTTGTTTTTGTCTGAATGTGTTATTTTGGGCCATTTTTATCTGCAAATGGAGACAATTAGTGACTAATTACTTTATTGTAAACCTAAAGATTAATCTCAAGATTACAAATAATTTGATACATATACTGAAAAAATCAGTAAGTAGGTTTACAGAAAATATTTTAAAAATAAAGTTTTTGAAAACACAACAATGAATGATTATAATCAAATACTTCTGTTTTTATTCATAGCATTTTGTTTACAAAAGCTTATATCTAGATAACATAGATATTAAATAAATTTATTTTCTTGCAAATGTTTCATAGCTTAAAGAGAATTAAAACAATCAATGTATTAGCATGGGTATTGTTGTCATACTAGTTTCAAGATGAGATTTTTATATAAATTGCAAGAGTGTATAAGGTAGATATAGCTTATATATGTACATTTATAAGCTATATCTATATAGAGGTTTATGTAATAACTTAGAAAGTTTTAAACTCTTGCTTCTTTAAAAAAAAACTGTTAGGTATTTTAATAACAGAATACTACTAATATTTTTCCTAAATCATTCAACAAAGAGTGTGAGCACAATGCTCAATAACAACCATACCACAATTTTATGCATCCATTTATACACAAACTCATTTTGATGAAGTGCTATAATACAATGTATATTTCTAATTTTTTCTTCATTTGGTCTCCAGTGAAGGCCAACTTGATCACTGCACTGTGCATTTTAACCACTCAGACAAACTGCAAAGACTGAGTTATAGTTTCACTTGAAATTACTTGTTAATTTCAGGACAAAAAGTTGAACACAATTTTATTTACTTTAAAAGTATATATTCATTTCAAGTTGGTATTTGTGAAATGGTTGCGTCTATGTTTTGCTAGAGCAATGCAAAGTTAAAGATCATTGTTGTAGGAATCTCAGCTGCGTGATGGATCGGTACATTGCACACTTTGTGGGTCATCCTCTGTGCAGACCTTGAACCTTTCATCATATTTCATTAGTTTATTTGTTTTTGAAGAGCCTATGCTTAGTATATTTACTCATCCAATAAAACTCTGTCTTACATATTGTCTTATTAAAACATCTATTTGAAAGTATTAGAGCCGTTGGAGAAAACTAATGGAAATTTAAGTTATAATCACTAGGAGCCTATATTCATGACATATTTAATTTTATTACAGTTATATTCATGTACAGAGCACGGATTTAGAAAACAAAAAGTCTGCCGTAAAGAAAAAGACTGTAAACGTTGGTAGAACTATATGACTACATATGTTCATAGATAAATTGGTATACTTTGCAAACTATTTGTAATAAAATGTTTTGATTTAATTGAACGCAATCATGGAGAGGTAACTTATATGTTGTCCTAAGGAAGCATGCATTATATCATTTGATACTATAATATTTCATCTTTTATTATTGCTTTGTGCTGAAGTCTATTGCATTGTAATAAACTTATTATTGCAATATGGTGATGTTATTATATTATTAAAGTTGTTGATTATATTCTATTATATAAAATCTTTACTCAAAGTGCATGCAGCATGAAGCCCAACTCCTGTAGTCTGCATAGCTTGCATCAGTACAGATATTATAGGATTGTTGATGAATATGTTCTCTTGCGCACAGAACATGTTGGTTGGTCGAGTAGCACAAAGAGAGTGAAACGAGTATATAATCTCTAAAAGTTTTTTCTAGCTTTTTTCTAAAACCTTTATTAGAATTGTCGCTGAAAGCTTGTGTAGTAACATTGCAGTTGTAGATCTGTTTCAGTATAGAATGCATTTAGTAGAATGTTGACAACTAGAGAATTAAAACCTCTAATCAGAGAATGATATAAAAGATCATAATTTTGTTGTTAAATGGGAAAGATATTATACACTTATTGCAAGAAAGTATAAATATTTATACAACTTTGGTAATTACAAATTAATTAGTTGTAATCTGAAAACTCAAAAACAATTATAAGTAAAAGAGTAAAATTTAGGTAATTGTGAAGGTTCAGACATAATTATCCATACTATGGTGCTTCAGGGCAATATTTTCACCATGCTTATCTGGCCAAAATTTTCCATGACAGTTACACCAAGTGAGATAATCTACATCTAATAAAGACTTTATAACATAATATATTGCTTTTATAATAGCCATTTTTGTTGCAATGCATTCAAAATCTTAAGAGGCTGTGCATGGACTCTAAAACTATAATGTAATAGCAAAAATAGTCAATTACAGTCGCGTGATTAGCAAAATTCTAGTACATTCTCATCATAATCATTCAAATGGTTTTCACTAATGGTCAAGTCAATTGTATGCAGTTATTTTGTGTAAAAATTTACAATTGTTATGGAAGTGGTTCCCGGGCCTTGTAAACTTCTAAATAAAACTACTTATAAAAGGAGAATTATACAAATTTAGCCAATATTTCTTATTTCAAGCAGATTATAGGTTCTTAAGTTTAGCAAAAAAATACAAACTAGTACATATATAAGCTTAGTTATTACGATAATGTGCTGATGAAAAATGACAAGCAAACTTATTTTTTCTCCTCTCAGCATGCACTGCTCACAAAATACAGCATGACCAACTTTTATGCCGTTATGCAAGATTTATCAACATGCACTAAAGTGTCTTGTAACCCGCCACCCGCGCAGGACCATGGCGGTGAGAGGTGACCACTAAAGTGTCTTGTAAGCTTACTTAGATTAGAGTTCATCATAACAAAATTTAAAAATCATGTGAAGTCAAAAGTTAAAGGAAGTAGGTAATTTATACGTCAGCATAATTTATTGTTCAAATAATTACATTATTAGCTATAAATCTAAGCAAAGCTGCACTTCATGTTATAAATTAGACTTTAAAGAAACAGCTAGAGTATTCAGTCTAGAAGCAGCACTGCTTTGCCAGCTCACTTGGGACTGGTTCGCAGCTGTGGAATTTAGGACACGAGCATTCGTCATCAGTAAGGCAGTATTCTGTAATATACGACGGGCATGAATTTATACAGAACACTAAAAATATATCATAAATTTTGTTATTTCATCTGTATGTAGAAATGCTAATTGGTGGTGATATTACGCTACTACATTGGTAAAATTTGTACCGCGACCGAGAAATATCAGACTTTTCGGATTCATAGCGTTTCCCTGAAATTATCAAGCACAGAATTTATACGAGTAACTTATCTTTTATTAAAACAACACTTTCTCATTCCTATAATTAGTGTACTAAGAGATAATTATACTATATAAAGGAATGATTCTTTAATGAGGAGCAAACTGGTTTGTTTTCCGATCATTAATGTTTTGCTCCTTATATAGATTTAAACAAACGCGTTTATTGATTTTTGCTGTAGGCAAATTAACATATCTGTCGCATATATATGAATTAAATATTTAATATTACTAAACAAAATGTGATTATAATAGATGAAATTGTATTTTGAAAACTCATCTTTGTTCACAATTTGAATCCTTAGCCCATTTTGTCACTTACCTTACATTTTTCCATCTGAGAAGCTGATGGCGAGTGTCAAAACTAGGAAAGAGGTTTTCATTTTTGAAACAGGTGCTGTCAAGTGCTTGTCAAGTGCTTGCAAACAGTTTAATCTTATAAATGCTAACTGAGCTTTTTATAGTGCATGTTCCTTGAGACTGCATCAACGGATGAAATTAGTGATTTGAGCAGCCAATCATAGCATGAGTAATGCCTTATAAACTGTCAATAATCAATATATATAGGTGATAATAATAATTTATATTTTTAGATACTATAACTAATTTTTAACTTCCAAGGATGTGTTATTTGTTCATTTTTTTCAATAGTTGTTGTGATTAGTCTGTGCAGTGCACCAGCTATAAATAGCATGCAATGAAAGATCGCTATATTTGGTATAAGTTTTAACTTTCATTTGATAGGCATGTGCATGAACTGTAATGTTGAACAATTTATCCTTGTCCTACAAGTCTTATCAATTTAAAAACAAGTATAAGAGCTAAAAAATAATGAATTACGTATCGCTGCATTATCATAATTGATATGTGTAATAAAATGCAAATACGTTTAAAAAAATAGATTTCTAAATTAAATCTGCACATTTGAATTATTTATGGCTTTAAAATGAGTAACGCATTAGGAATGTGATTTATATATGTGTGACGGTATATCCGTCTACGTTGCTATTACTACAGTGTGACTATCATATGTGACGACATCTGTGACTTATATGATTCTGCATGTGATTAGTTTTCCAAGATATATTTTCGAATTTTGCATTTCAACACCTGAAACCAAAGCAACTGTGTGGAATTATTTATTTTGAATACGTAATTTTATTATTTTAACCAGAAATATATGCGAAACTATAACAAAATATGTTTTTTTAATTGCATAGTTCCGTACTGATCACCCTAAAGACTAGAGAGAAACAAGAAACGTATTGTTTAGACACAAATAACATATTGCTTTCAACTATTGAAAAAAAGTGACATCGCTTTTTTTATTAGATCTTCAATTCGGAGAACCAGAGACCTCAGCTAGTTAAAACGGATTGTTAGTTTTATATAGTCAGTTTGCATTAATTTGATTGTTTAAACTGCAAAAAAGACAATCCATTGCTTTACTCTTCCAGTCCATATTTAGAAAAAAATAAACAGATATTATAATTAGGATATGATTTGGTGAAATAAATTTATATGTTTCCGCACAAAAATAACTTTCATCAACCAATTCAATCATTGCTAATATTCTTGCGAGAAGACAAATGATTATTCTTATATTATTTTATTATTAAATCTAGATTTAATAAGAGTAAAACCTCTTTCATACATGATATTAAAGCATATAATACACAATTCAGCAGACACATCAGAAAATTTAAATAATATATGTGTGTGTGTGTGTGTGTGTGTGTGTGTGTGTGTGTGTGTGTGTGTGTGTGTGTGTGTGTGTGTGTGTGTGTGTGTGTGTGTGTGTGTGTGTGTGTGTGTGTGTGTGTGTGTGTGTGTGTGTGTGTGTGTGTGTGTGTGTGTGTGTGTGTGTGTGTGTGTGTGTGTGTGTGTGTGTGTGTGTGTGTGTGTGTGTGTGTGTGTGTGTGTGTGTGTTATAAACTGTTATGAAAAGATCGCAAATATTGAATTAGGAAAAAATTGAATTAAAAACAAAATATGATGCAAATTTAAAGTATAAACATAAAATCAACATTTGATTAATATATGTTGGTTTATCAGATGATATTTTACTAAATGTTCAAAACAAACTCCGGATATTTATTATATACGAAGCATACTTCAAAAGGTTACTTGCAGTTGGAGAATACTTTCCAACAAACTCCCTAAAACATATTTTTGCATTAATTAGTCATGGCAATATGATCAACTATGAAGACTTTTGGTATATAGTATGAACATTATTGTCATATTTTTTGCAATTCACCATTAAACTGATGTTGCGTTGCTTGACTATTTCAATAAATACTAAGCAATTCTAAAGACTACTATGGTTAGGCAAAGGAAAATATTTTGTAATTTCATTTATGATTTGAATTATCTCTTTCAAATTAAAAATAAGTGTGGTGAGTTTCTGCTTTAATAACTAAAAGCAATAAGTGATGTTTTGAACACATAATATTTCAAGTGTTTATATTTTGTTTAAAATTTTGAAAATTTTTAGCAACAGAAGCATGAAGAACATTTAAAAAGAAGTTTTAGGCAAGAAAGAAAGTGAATTTATAAACATACGGTTCAGAGAAACAAAGCTACGTAAATTGCAAATGTGCTCCAAAATTATTTATCTAGTTTGATTTACTATAAACTCACTGCACTTTAGGTCCTGTTGCCATCTCCAGAGACATTTTAATCAGTGCATGAAGTATGTTTGTTGATTCATAGACTGTATATGCAATGCTTAGGCCCTGAAAACCGTAGGTTGCTGCTGTCCACAATTTGTTTGTGGAGGTGGAAGATTTAGCCTACAAAATGTGAAAGCTTCTGAAAGCTGTTTCAAAGCAGATAATAAAATTGAACAAAGTAATTTTATATACATATATATATATATATATATATATATTTGGTACTAATACAATTTTGGATATAAAAATAAACTTAGATCTTCATTCTATTGACTACAATATTGTTTCACGTAGTGCGAGCTACGATCATCAGGTCGTTGTGTGTACGCTTGAGTGATTTTGTTTTGAAATTAGTATTGTTAGTGTATTACTACGCTGGAATGTTTTAGCTAGCGTCTGTTAAGTGCGCAAGTAAAAATTTGCGTTTATGTCTACACGTGGTGGAAAGCTCTTTTCGTTTGTTGAGGGAAGATAATTCCGGTTGTTTTAAAATTATACACTTCTCATAGTTGCATAAATTACATCTATTGGTTAGGTTTGAGTATGATTTGCAAATCTTTAAAATAATCCATTTTAAGCTGAATTTCGTTTTGTTGTCTTTTAAATTCCAGATGTGTCTGCTGAGTTGCGTGCTATTAAACTTTCTAGATGTAACATTCAACTTGACTAACCAATCCTATAAACCCTATACAAAACCTGGAAACACTATCTCCTTACGTTCACAAACAAAGCGACCACCCACCTGCAGTATTGAAAAACATACCAGAAAACATGAATAGAAGACTTAGCTCACTATCCTCCAATGAAGAAGAGTTTAAAACCACCATACAACCGTACCAAGAAGCACTATCAAACAGTGGATATAACTATAAATTAAAATATAACCCGACACCTAAATCCAACAACAATAATAGAAATAGAAATAGAAACATAATATTGTGGTACAACCCACCTTTTAGTTCAACAGTAAAAATCAAAATAGGGGAAGAAATTTCTTCAAATCATCGACAAATGCTTTCCACTATCCAACGAACTAAGTAAAATTTTCAATAGGAAAACTATAAAAATTAGCTATTCATGCATGCCCAACATGAAAAATATTATTGATGGCTCGAACCATCACAAACTTAAAACCGCACACACCCCTACTACCGCTACTAAACTAAATGACACACAATGTAACTGCAAACAACCTTCCCACTGTCCACTACATGGTAAATGCTTATACAAAGACGTAATTTACCAAGCAACTGTAACAAGACATGACAATAATTCCAGCCATTCATACATAGGACTCTGTTCGACTACCTTCAAAACCAGATTCAATAACCACAAAGCCTCTTTCCTACATGCAGATAAAGCTAACAGCACGCAACTCAGCAGACACATCTGGAATTTAAAAGACAACAAAACGAAATTCAGCTTAAAATGGAATTTTTTAAAGATTTGCAAATCATACTCAAACTTAACCAATAGATGTAATTTATGCAACTATGAGAAGTATATAATTTTAAAACAACCGGAATTATCTTCCCTCAACAAACGAAAAGAGCTTTCCACCACGTGTAGACATAAACGCAAATTTTTACTTGCGCACTTAGCAGACGCTAGTTAAAACATTCCAGCGTAGTAATACACTAACAATACTAATTTCAAAACAAAATCACTCAAGCGTACACACAACGACCTGATGATTGTAGCTCGCACTACGTGAAACAATATTGTAGTCAATAGAATGAAGATCTAAGTTTATTTTTATATCAAAAATTGTATTAGTACCAAATATAAATACTCTATTTTTCGAAATATTGAGTTCTTTTAATTCATTTTTAATTATAGAAACTATATATATATATATATATATATATATATATATATATATATATATATATATATATATATATATATATATATATATATATATATATATATATATATATATATATATATATATATATATATATATATATATATATATATATATATATATATATATATATATATATATATATATAATAAATAGGTATACGAGAAACATTGTTGATTTATTACTTTATTAGGTAAAGTAATTACACTAATATTTCGGGTACCACTGTACCCATCTTCAGAGTAGCAATGAATGAAATTCAAAAACTATTCTGTTACGTTAGACGTTATGCATGACATAAAGAATAGAGAGTGGCAGTTATTGTAAATTATTGAAACTTAGGGAGATAATCTTATTTTATATATTACGCAGGTCAAAAATTATACTGATTTGTACAAAACAAAACTTACTCAACCTTTGTACAAAACAAGTTCACTTTACTTTCAACGACATCATTTATACACAGACGGATGGTGTTGCTATGGGATCTCCTCTAGGACCAATAATTGCGAATATATTCATGACAAAACTAGAACAGAAAGTAATACCAAAATTGAATTTAATGTCACCCTTGGTGAGATACATAGATGACACATTTGCAACAATAGACCCTGATTATATTAACACAACACTCAACACACTAAATAATTTTCATCCTAACATAAAATTTACACACAAACTAGAAACCAATAAATTACTTTCTTTTCTGAATGTTACAGTTTTGCGACACAATAGCTCAGTGGAAACCACAGTATTCCGCAAACCAACACATAACGATACATATTTACATTAGAACTCTTTCTCACTAAAAACGTGGAAGCTAAGCACACTCAAGTCACCAGTATTAAGGGCTAATAAAATCTGTTCTACTCCAGCACTTAAAACCCAAGAACTAAGCTATATTCGAAATGTTTTTGAACATAAAAATGGTTACCCTAAATATGTAATAGAGAAAACTATTAACAACATTGGTGACGGACTACTCAATGAAAAAGACAACAGGAAACACATTTTATTCTAGCTGCCTTATAAAGGAGTAACAGGAGAAAAACTAATCCGCTCCCTCAATAAATTAATTACAGACTCTTTTTCAAATGAACTCAATGCCCGGATTGTATTTAAAGGAACCCCCTTAAGTTCACATTTTAATCTCAAAGATAAAACCAATAAAGAACACATTCACAACCTAATCTACAAAATAACCTGCCCTGAAGCTACCTGTTAACAAACATATGTAGGCGAAACCGGACGTCGCCTATCATACAGGATACATGAACACTGCCATGACATCAATTCCAAAATTTATCAACACATCTCTACCACTAATCATGGAAACATATCAATAGACAATGTAACAGTTTTAAATCATTCATTTAAAGGATTCCGCCATCGAAAAGTAGCCGAAGCTCTCTACATTAAACAAATAAAACCGCAACTCAATAAACAAAATTACTCCATACCACTAAAACTATATCAATAGCTCCACACTACTCAACTCTCACACAGTTTCACTAATTCTTGCTGTTTTTATATTTGGATATCTATTTTTTTTTTGTCAACTCTAATTTAGTTTTATGCAAAAAATCAGTATAACTTTTGACTTGCGTAAAATATAAAATAAGATTATCTCCCTAAGTTTCAATAATTTACAATAACTGCCACTCTCTATTCTTTATGTCATGCATAACGTCTAACGTAACGTAATAGTTTTTGAATTTCATTCATTGCTACTCTGAAGATGGGTACAGTGGTACCCAAAATATTAGTGTAATTACTTTATCTAATAAAGTAATAAATCAATAATGTTTCTTGTATACCTATTTATAATCAAATTGCTAGCTCGTAAAGATATATATATATATATATATATATATATATATATATATATATATATATATATATATATATATATATATATATATATATATATATGTAGTGTGTGTGTGTGTGTGTGTGTGTGTGTGTGTGTGTGTGTGTGTGTGTGTGTGTGTGTGTGTGTGTGTGTGTGTGTGTGTGAGTGTGTGTGTGTGTGTATGCGTGTGTGCGTATGTGTGTGTGTGCGTGTGCGTGTGTGTGTGTGCGTGTGTGTGCGTATGTGCGTGTGTGTGTGGACGCTTACACTCACTTTCTTTTCCTCTTTACTTGCCGGTTTTTCGTGTGAGTTTTTGGTATCATAGAGACCACAACAGATATGAAGGCATCTGGTAAAAGTGGTTTCTTCTCTAAAATAGTTTAATTTATGTTTATTTATGCATTTATTCAACACATTTTTCACTGGACTCGTTGCTGTATTTAATTTCTATAAACATACGTTTTTTTGGAAAAAAGGTGTAAAGAAAATATTTTCTTACAATGCTAAAGAAACTTTTTGATTTTTAGAAAAAATCTGAAGGTATTTCTGTTAACTCTGTATGCAAAATATTTACTTTGTTCAATGGGAAGTATTTGAATATATTATAGCTTCTCATATAATGCATAAAATATAATAATATTATATATTATAACTTAAATTTTGAATTGATCACTAGAGTTATACCCGGAGACTGCATCCACAACATTTGCGATTGCTTCCAGTAGGTCTCTCCCTGTTTCCCAGCAATCTTTTCTCTTCAAATTATATATCAATTAATCAATTAAAGCTTTTCTATCAAATATGATAAAATAAAATTATAATACATGGTATTGCACTTTGTATTAAAGCATTGACAATTTTGAAAACATCTTTCTTCAGAAAAAGACATTTCAATTCAAAATTTTAGCTAGAACATCGATTAGAATTTAGCTTTTTGATAATGTTTTTTTGATCTTCTAACATATTAGCTCAATCTTGAATTATATATATATATTTTACTTATTTGAAGTTATAAGCACGCATTCTGTAGTAAATAAGAAATGATGAAATTCAAGAAGATAATTATGCTTTACTCTACATTCATTATTTTTAGTTGAGAACATTCGAGATGGATATACAAGACATTGTTCACATGTTTTGTCGCTGCTCTTTTCTAATTTAGATGTATTTAATATATCTGACCAACGTATTTTATCTAATTATATACTATAATTGAAAAATAATAAAAAACATTATTCAGATCGTTATTCTTATACACTTTTCAAATATAACAGAACTCGGATTAAGCCATTTAATATCAAGCAGAATATTTTTGTTAGACAAATCTTAAATTTTTGATTAATTGTATACAGTTATATATTTATACAACAACAATCAATTGAATTACAGCTAAACCTTATACAACTTGAATGAGCTCTGTTGCAAAAAACATTTAAAAACTAATACTGGAGCATTCCAAAACCTGAACCATTAATTTATTGATTTTTAAAAAAATTAAATATTTAACTTACTTGTATGCACTTCCTCTTATAAATTATAAAAATGAATACTGGCTTTGCATCATTTCAAATGATACTACAGTAAAAAGTTTTTTTTTCAGGTTTGCAAAATCAAATTGTATGTTGTGTCATTGAAAAAACCGCAAGTGAAATTTAAGTTGCAATTAAAAGTTCACATAAGGATAATAAAAGATAATTGCGATTGTTCGGCAGTGATAAGTGCACACTATGCCAATCACTTGATATTATTTGAATCCTAATTGCCTATAATGACAAAGAAATTATGTTACCTACCTTTCCTTTGCGAACTTTATTGAACAACTTGAAAGCATCAAGCACTTTTTTTGTAGATTTAATTCCCTGACTACAAATTTACCCAAACATCTTACATTTATTATATTATATTATAAGGTTATTGTAATATAATATGCACTTGGTTTTGACCCCTGCTGCATCTATAACCAGCTTTGAAAAAATTAAAAGTGAAAAATCATTATGGAAAGAGCAATATTTTTTTCGTTGATTGCAGAATTGTTGAGCTCTTCAATTTCTATACACAAAAATAAACAAAAAAACATTTTATTTACTTTTGCAACAGTTGAGACGATTCTGCAGTTTACAAATCAATAAAAATTATTATGTCATCAACCAACATGTTTTGTAACGCACTTGATAGTTAATCTTAATTATTCACCCTAAATAATTCTCTTCACTTTTGTCAGTTTCACAGGATAGTTAAGGGCATCCTCACTAAGAATATCATAAATTTCTCTCAAAATGTAGTTTAGGTTCTTGAATAATATGACTCTGTGGGTGGCATGCGTGTTGCCTACTTGTAATTGTTTAGCCTAAGATCAAACTACAACCAATAAGCAGCAACCTTTATTAGGGCTGCGTAATCTATCAACATTCCATTATGGGTGCTACATAAACAAAGTACAAAGCAAGCTATTCATTATAGCCTGCCAGCTAGCAAGCCTGTAATTAGTATGTACCGCCAATATCTTCTCATCCCTACGTGCTCATTGAAGTGTGAAGTGCTGCGCGCTGCTAATTTTCTATGAAAAAATATAGCATTTTCAGTGTATAAATCACCAATTTATGGGCAATCTAGAAGAGTTATTGGAAAAAGAAAAAAAGTTGCACTGGAGAAATATCTCAGGATTCCAGCAGTGTAATGTTTATTCAAATATCATGTTTTCCTGCTGAGATATTTTACTGGTACTGAAAAGTCAGCTTTTCAGGCAAAATTGGCCAAAATTGGGCAGTTTTCTGTCTATAACTTTGCAAAAAAAATGAAAATTGAAATTTCCAAAAAACTTACACTGGGGAAAAAGAAGATCTACAACATAGTTTTTAAATTTTGACTCTAGCACAATTAGGTGAGATTTTGTTTTACTGGTACTGAATTCTTATATGATTACAATGCAAACCTCAGCAAGGCAGTTGCAGCTAAAAGGTTGCTGTGTTCTTCATTTTTCTTCTCTTCTTCCAACTCTGGTGACTAGAAAAAGCGAAATGATATAGTAGAAATCATGCAAAGTGGCATGTGTTAATTGTCAATATATTTATGACAAAACTGGAACAAAAATTGATACCGAAATTGAATTTGATGTCACCTTGGGTTAGATACATAGATGATACATTTGCAACAATTATAGACCTTGATTATAATAACACAACACTCAACGCACTTAATAATTTCTATCCTGACATAAAATTTGTACACAAACTAGAAACCAATAAATCACTTGCTTTTCTGAATGTTACCGTTTTACGAAACAATAACTAAGTGGAAACCACAATATTCTGTAAGTCAACATATAATGATACATATTTGCATTGAAACTCTTTCTCGGTTAAAATGTAGAAGCTAGGCACACCAAACTTGCTAGTCTTAGGGGCTAATAAAATATGTTCTATTCCAGCATTTAAGATTCAAGAACTACAATATATTAAAAATATTTTCGAACAAAACAATGGCTACCCTAAATATGTAACAGAGAAATCTAATAACAACATTAGTAAAGGACTACTCAGTAAAAAAGACAACAGAAAACATATTTTACTTCAGCTACTTTATAAAGTAGTAGCAGAAGAAAAACTCTTTCATTTCCTCAACAAATTAATAGCAAACTCATTTCTGAATAAACTCAACGTCCGAATTTTAATCAAAGGAACCCCTCAAGTTTAATATCAAAGATACAACCAATAAAGAATACCTACTGTACACAACCTAGTCTACAGAATAACCTGCCCTGAAGTTTCCTGTCAACAAACGTATGTAAGTAAAACCGGACGTCGCCTATCACACAAGATACATGAACATTGTCATGACATTAATTCCGAAATTTATCAGCATATCTCCACAACTAACTACGAAAACATTTCAATAGACAATGCAAACATGGAAATCATTCATTTAAAGAAATCTACCATAGGAAATTAACTGAAGTCTTTTACATTAAACAAATATAACCACAATGTAATCAGCAAAATTACTCCATACTGCTAAAACTATACCAATAAGCTCTACACTACTATGACATAGTATATATCATGCAAAGTTGCATGTGTTGCAACTGGATATACTATTAGAAATCCTTCATGTACTATGGATGCAGTGTAAACTTGAAAAAGCATCGCATATAATCATACCTTGCAGGAAAAAAGGTTATGAGGCATTTCCGAAATGTATTTGTCCAATAATTCCAGTGTTGGCATTAGGTAACGTTGTAACTCCTGGTCACTACTGCTTTGGGCATTAATCTACAAGCAGACAAAGTTTGAAATGCAAACAATATCCTAGATTTTTTTAAGAATTAATATCGGCTACGCTTAGTTGTATGGGTAATAAAAAATTTATTGCAATAATATAAATAGAAAATTATATGCTTTTATTGTTCTGTTTAAACTATTACAATTGTTTTAAAATTTGCTTATACTTGAAAAAACGTTTTCCCAAATAAATATATTTATAAGCATATATTTAAAGAAATGCTACATATTCGAAATGCAAGATTACAATAAAGAAGCATAACATCACAGTTGTGCATCATTTGAAATTTAGTTCAAAACCCCATATAATTTTATATGCTTTTTAGTCTAACAACTTCAAAATACTTATTTTAATATTATACTAACAGTATTAGCATTGGTAATCACTGTTAACAGTAGTGGTACTTTTAATATAGGTTCAGTGTTAGTACAACTGCTAGCTAGTAGTATTACTAGTACTAAATGGTTAATGTTAGTAATTTCATTGCTGCTAGTTTTACTGCTATTTTAATTTTCTATGAGTATTTTTGACTTGCGCTCACAGTTACTAAAACTGTTACTATAAAACTAAATATAAACTTAAACTATATAATTATATATATATATATATATAATATTATATATATAATTTCCTCATATCAATATCAAGTATCTGAAGATAAAATTAAATTAATTAAAAGTAAACTCTTAGATACGTACTCCAAATTTATAAAAACTAAAACACCAAAATATTTTGATGACGTTCAAAACAAATTAAAAAATAATAAAAGTAATAAAATATTGCTGTGAATTCACGATTCACTGTAATTAGTGGGTCTACTTATTCAAAGCCACTTCACCAGGTTTATCATGAGTTGAATAGAATTGATATATTACAAATTATACAGCAATAAAAGAGACTAACACTAATGCACAAGATTACATAACAGAGAGTGATTATTACACAAATGTACATGGCTACGATCCAATCAATTCTGCCGGCCAAGCCGTTTAACATGATTCCACTACACATTTGCAGCCCCATTTACTACTAATTGTTATCCACATCCAATTTGTTGTCACAGTGGTGCCATCATGTATCGGTCAGGTATAGAGTTATCCTTTTGATAAAAAACCAACTAAGTGGAACACAACACTAAAACTCATTACATCCTCCCCACCTATCGAAATGTACACTCTACTTAACTAGTATATAATTGAAAAAGAATATAAAACAAAACATAATAACAAAACATAATATGGCATAATATAAGTATTCTACTAGTCTACAGCAATATTTACATAACACACCACCGCCACCGAGGAGTAAGTATAAGTTGTTATCAGTCCAAATAAGAGAAAAACTGGGGGAAAAAAGGAGGAAAAGGCGAGTCAGTCAAGATAGGGTGTGAAGAAGTCCGGGTCACCAGATCATTTTGCTAGTCGCTCTTTGAGTCTCGCCTGTAATTTGGTCAACTCAGCCGCCCGCTTCTGTTGTTTACAGAGACGGGACATACATCTCTGTAGCTTCTTTACATCCGTCAACAGGGGCTGGTCTAGATTGGTAATTGTCAGTCGTGTCACGGGTGCCCTCTTCTTCTTTCGGTGACTAGGTAGTATAGAGGTGGCTGTGGTCAGAGGGTGAGAGCCTTCCTCTACTGTTCGCCTCGAGCGAGATACTAGGACTTGGAGGGACTGTGTAACTATTTTTGGAGCTGGTGTTGTCGATGTTGTCTCTGTATTCGGAGGGTCAGCGTCAGAGTCGCTCTCCACAGTCGGTCGGGTCGGGGAAAATTGATTCAACAATGCTTGTTGTCAGTCTGGTACAATCACGTGAGGCAGTATAAGATCCCTAAACTCAGTGTAGAAGTCGGCGTCAACTTCATACAAATGTCCAGCATAACAGTTTTGCATTCTTTGGTGTCGAAGTATGGCCTCCCTGTAGAAGTGATGAAGTCTACAGGGACAAAATGTCACAGTAAAATGTTGAGGTACCTGGATCTTCAGTTGTTTCATGGTAGAGAAAGTCCGTCTACATTCACTACATCGTCTACATTCACTACATCGTCGGTTGTCATCAGTCCCTATAATGGCTTGTATGAATGTTCTCGTCCGTCTAGTAGTCCAAGTCGTACGCCGTAATAATGCTTATGGCAATTCAAAAAGTCCGTCAGTCTTTGCAGTCGATCCAGTCATGTCTACTTGCATTGCAGTCTGTTCAGTCAGTGTAGTCGGTTGATCCAACTACTTGTCACGAACGACTGGCATAGAAGCGGCGACTCCCTGCAGTCTCAGTAGAGCGGCCATGCTTGCTAGCTTGGCATATCTCACATTTCCGCACCCAGAGTCAGACATCCAAGGTCATACCGAGCCAATACCACTTAAGTTGAAGACACCAAGTCACCCGCCTGGCTCCTGCATGAGCCTGCTTATAAGTGTCCCATATCAACTCCCACTGCAGAGCAAACGGACAGACTACCCTCTCCCATTCCCGGTGATTTGCACTGGTTGCCAACGTTATTGTTAACAACCCATCGCCATTAAACCGAAGAGAGTCCCAGCAGTCGCAGAAAGATTTAAACTCTGCTCACTTAACCCGCTGTTCGTCTTCACTAGGCTGTTGTCCCTCCTTCTTAGCCCGGACTAGGTCAGCTACTACCGCTGGTAGTGTACCTTGAAGCCGACACAGCTCCTTGACGCCCCTGAGCAGCGTGGGGTTTGCATGAAGGTTGTTAACAGCTTTACTAACGGCTTTGGACCAAAGTTGTCCTTCCCCCAGCTGTATATACCTGCTTTCTGCACCTGTTTTTCAATGTTTAAGCAAGAGAGTCCACCATCCCTACTCTCAATATTTTGGCATTACTTACACCCATCTGACTGGCGGCGGCTCAGTCCGTCAGCATTACCGTGTTTCTTACAGGGTCGGTGCTCGATCCAATAGGAAAACTCTGCCAGGATTACAAGCCAGCGCGCTACTTGGCTAGATGGTTCAGCCCGTTGACACATTCATATCAAAGACGCATGGTCCGTTTGTAATCGGAACGTGCGTCTGTACAGATATGGTCTAAAGTGTTTTACCACCTTGATTACTGCCAGGGGCTCCCTCCTGGTGGTACGGTAGTTCTTCTCAGGCGCCAACAGAGTCTTACTATGGTAAGCTACCATCACCTCGCGGCCATCGTAGACCTGAGACAGCACAGCCCTCACATTGTGGTTACTGGCATCAGTATCCAAAATGTAATCCTTTGCCAGATCTGGGTACGCCAAGATGGGCGCCTCTACCAAGCGATCCTTAAGGTGGTCAAATGCTTGCTGTTCTGTCTGCGTCCACTGCTATTGCAGCCTCTTTGCTGTCAGCTGGCTTAGTGGCTGCGCAATTCTAAAAAAGTCTGCTATGTACTGACCATGAAACCCTACTAGCCTCAGAAACGCCCGCAATTCAGAGAGGTCACCTGATCCTGAACTTTAACAGTCAACTCTATCACACCATAAAACGGAATACAGGACCCGTCCGCCAATGTGCCGTGTTCCCTTTCATATGGCTCCAGGTTAGCCCGGTTTCTAGCACTGAGTGTGTCAAACAGACGCCGGCTCAGAAGATTTGTGGTAAACCCGATATCCAATAAGAAAGTGGGAGCTTTTCTGGCAAGTTTACCGGAGAAGAAATAACTGCTTCCATATGGCTGGGCACTCACTGAGCGGTTCATCTCTGCAGGTGACAGTTCAAATGCATAGAGTTGGGAATGCACCTGTGCTTTTTGGTTGCGCGGAGATCGTAGACGTCTCGTGCGCACGCATGTTACATCTCAGTTTTGCTCACACATAGGCGGCCGAGTGAGTGCTCGGTCCTGCGCTCGTGTGGGCAACCGAGGGAAATACCTGTCTCGCTGTCATTCGTCGTACATTCCCTCATCAGGCAAATCTTCAAAGCGGTTTTTGAGTGCCCAAGCCGGAGGTTTTGGCGAGCCTTGCGGCCTGCTAAATCTTCTTGGGGCTTGCCACTCTGGCAAAGGTACCCTCCTCACCCGATTGGGTTTGGGCCTTAGCCTTGGGCTCAGCCTCGGAGAGTTAAACCGAGGCCCATGGGCGGCGAAGTCTACCGTAGGCCGTTTCTGTTTAACTGCCTTCCTCTACCGCAGGGGGCAGCTTTGTATGAAGTGCTCACCACTACCACAACCCCAGCATGCAGAGCCCCGCCTGCCATCAACAGCTGCCGGCTATTCAGTGGGTTGCTTGGCAGTCGACTGTTGGCGTAGTCGCTTGATTTCGGCTAACAGCTTGCGAACCAAGCTTGTGGTCAAGGTAGTCGACTTGTTGGCTGTCGCCGTAGCGACATGTACAGCTGCTTGGGCCGACGATGTCGACGCGTCACCGTAGGCCTCAACTTGTTGCACTGTCGTCTCAGGCCGGCACGTATTGGCGGCTTGGAAGTAAGCATTCCTAAGTTTTAGAGCTCACTCCATGGTCTCAACCTCGGCTACCAGCAAGTCTGGGTACAGCTCTAGGTCGTTTATCTACTGGAGGAAAGCATCTAGTGCCAAACTCTGCCGGCCATTTGCAGGCAAGTCACCATAGGCGACTTGTGCTAGCTGCTCCACTACGGTGGCATTCTTTCTCAAGGTAGTCTTAGGATTTTTCCTAAGCCCTTGGAGCTGCACACCAGCATCTCAAGCAGTCAGCTCAAATCGGGCTCTCAATGCCTCAAAAATGTTGCTGACGTCCTGGCCTGTCGCATAGGGTTTGGCCGGCTCCGTCAGACACAGCCGTAGCTGGATCAGAGTAACTCTGGCAGGCCATCAACAAATCGCTGCCACATCACTGAACTCGGTGATGAATCGTTCCACATCTTCTTCTCCTGAGAAGATGTCAGCCCCCAAGTGATACCTGTTCATAGGCAGCGCTGGGCCGCGGATGTCGTCCTCCCTACATAGGATAGTTAAGGGCATCCTCACCAAGAATATCATAGATTTCTCTCAAAATGTAGTTCAGATTCTTGATTATTAAAAACACTTTAGACCGTATCTCTATAGGCGTACGTTCAGATTACAAAGGGACGTTGGCGTCTTTGATATGGGTTTGTCGACCAGCTGATTCATTTAGCCAAGTAGCGCTGGCTTGAAATTCTGGCTGAGTTTTTGTACCAAATCGAACATCGACCCGGTAAAAAGGACGGTAGTGCTGACGGATTAAGCCGCCGACAGGCAAATGGGTGTAAGCAATGCCTAAACATTGAGTGCAGGGATGGTGGACCCCCTCGCTCAGACATGGAAGCGCAGATAGGGAAAGCAGGTATATACAGCTAGGAGGAAAGACAACTCTGATCCGAACCCCCACTAAAGCTGTTAACAACTTTCATGCAAACCCCACGCTGCTCAGGAACATCAAGGAGCTGTGTCGGCTCCAAGCTATACTACCTGAGGTAGTAGCTGACCTAGTCCAGGCTAAAAAGGAGGGACGGCGGCCTAGTGAGGCTGAACAGCGGGTAAAGTACGCAGAATTCAAGTATTTCTGTGACCACTAGGACTCCCTGCAGCTCAATGGTTAAAACTTTGTCAACGATTAAGTTCGCAACCGGTGCAAATCACCGGGAATTGGAGATGGTAGTCTGTACGTTTGCTTTGCGGCGGGAGTTGATATGGGACACTCATAAGTAGGCTCATGCAGGAGTCGGGCCGGTGACTCAGTGTCTTCAACTTTAGTGGTTTTGGCTCGGTATGACCCAGGATGTCCGACTCCGGGTGCGAAAGTGTGAGATCTGCCAAGCTGGCAAACATGCCCGCTCCACTGAGACCGCAGGGAAGCGCCACCTCTATGTCGGTCGTCCATAGCACGTGATTGCCGTAGATCTGGTACGCCCCATGCTCCTAACGGTGAGACATAATAACTGGATACTGGTTTTAACTGATCATTTCACGCGGTTGGCTGATGCGCCCCCCACCCCCCCCCCCCTGGTGGCTAAAGCTTTGGATCAGCAGGTGCTCTGTTATTGCGGCTTGCCGCAACAGATACACTCTGATCAAGCCGCCCAGTTTCAGTCACACCTAATGAGCGATTTTTGTAAGATGTGGGGGGTTAACCAGAGTCGAACAACCCCGTTTCACCTGCAAGAGAATGGGGTCGTGGAGAAAAACAACCAAATGCTAGGGGACTCACTGAGAAGCCTGCTTATTGGTAAAAGCCAGAAAGATTGGGACTTGGTGCTACCGCAAATCATACGAGCCTACCATAGTACCCCGCACTCCAGTACACTGGAGACCTCTAATTTTCCCATGCTGGAGACTGAAACAGGGGTTCCTGAGCCTGTAATCTATCATGTTCCGGCTCCAGAGAGCAACGTTCACAACCACCTGGATGAGCTCGTGAAACGCATGAGGACAGCTCACAAAGTGAGCAACAATGGCAAAGCAGGAGTGGTGGCTCCTACAACCCTCCCCCCTTTGTATAAGGTGGGAGACTGTGTCTGGATGATCAGTCATCGCAGGTGGCGCGGACAGGCGACTAAATTACAGCCGAAGTTCCCGGGCCTTTATTGCGTTATTGAGGTGATGCGAAATCACACATACAAAGTGGAAGGTTCTTGCCAAGTGTCGGTTAAAAACAAAGCACGGTTGAAACCATACTGGGCAAGCCCTGATGCAGCAAGACAGGCTCCTCCACTCTTGGAGCTTGCACGCCGCCCGCCCATGAGCGGGTGAGACATGGCGTACAGAAAGTTGGAGAAGGTGCTGCCAGATCAAAAGAGAGCAGCCGACATGCCGACCGATCTGCCCCGGCAGCCTCGACCCCAGGAAAAGGCGGCCAACACACCGGAAAGCCGGTCCGAGCCGGCCCCACCACCGGTGGAGCCGGCCAACACACCTGTCGCCCCTGGTGAGATGAAAACTCTTCAAATTCATGAGGAAGGGGTAGCTAGGAGGGAACCACCCGTACCGGTGGACCCCCGTACTGGAGACACCACTTGTAGTAGTAGAGTGACCAGTGGTAGCAGCTCCCCCATTACAGTTGGAGCGTACTCAATGTACTGGGGCACCACCATCTTATTTGCAAGACATATGGTGTGACTTGGTTGACATGCATAGTATACTATAACTTGTCAACCAGCACAAAAGAAGTCTAGGGAGCAGCTAATGGGTGTTGTACTCCCGCAGTTGACGTGTAGATTAGGTCAGCTGGGGGGGTCAACAAGGGCGAAGCCAGCCACCGGGAGAGAGTTATTGTGTCAGCCCTCTCACTGCGTGGAGCGCCCCTTTCCAATCGCAACTGTCAAAGTTTAAACACACACTTGTGACAGCTGGCAACTATAAAGCCTAAGTGGACAATTGACTGGTGTCACAGCTGTCTTATAGTAAGTCTATTAGTGAAATTCCTCTATTAAGTAGAATTTGATTGGTAGCCAACTGCGCGCGGTCTCGCTCTGTCATTTCTAAATAAACTCAACGCCCGAATATTATTCAAAGGATCCCCCTTAAGTTAACGTTTTAATCTCAAAGATATAACTAATAAAGAACACCTACACAACCTAGCCTACAGAATAACCTTCCCTGAAGCTTCCTGTCAACAAACGTATGTAAGTGAAACCGGACGTCGCCTATCACACAGGATACATAAATTGTCATGACATCATTAATTCCAAAATTTATCAGCATATCTCCACCACTAACCACGGAAGTATTTCAATAGACAATGTAACACTTCTGAATCAGTCATTTAAAAAATCCACCATCGAAAATTAACTGAAGTTTTTTACATTAAACAAATATAACAGAAACGTAATAGGCAAAATTACTCCATACTTCTAAAACTATACCAATAAGCTCTACTCTACTATGATATAGTATATATCATGAAAAGTGGCATATGTTGCAACTGGATATACTATTAGAAATCCTTTATGTACTATATGGATGCAGTGTAAACTTGAAAAAACATTGCATATAACCGTACCTTGCGGGAAGAAAAGTTATGAGCCATTTCCAAAATGTATTTGTTTAATAATTCTGTTGTTGGCATCAAGTAACGATGTAACTTCTCGTGACTACTGCTTTGGGCATTAGTCTACAAGTAGACAGAATTCGAAATGCAAACAATATCCTAGATTTTCTAATAATTAATATCGGCTATGCTTAGTTGTATGGGTAATAAAAATTCCTTTCAATAATTTAAATAGAAAACTATATGCTTTTTATGTTTTGTTTAAACTATTACAATTGTTTTAAAATTTGCGTACACTTGAAAAGAATTTTTTTCAAACAAATCTATTTAAAGTTATAAGCATATATTTAAAGAAACGCTATATATTCGAAATGCAAGATTATAATAAAAACTGATAAAATCACAGTACTATGTGCATTATGTAAAATTTAGTACAAAACCTAAATGATTTGCATATGTTTTTTATAATCTAACAACTTCAAAATACTTAAATGTTTGAAAATTTCCTTGACCATGTAAATAATATATTGATAATGATAGCGGCAGTAGAGAAGTACACAGAGAAAACAAGTTTCACATGATGAATTTATTTTGCTTTAAAAGACATTGTGTAACTATACCGGTAAGTGAAAAGGAGATATTGTTTTAAAAGACTTACTGCTGCTCCGTTGAATGGAAATTGCTGTCAATGCTTAGACATGTAGGTGGCTCACAGATCACAAACAGTACAAGAATTTAGGCATAGACAGGATTTCATATAATATATTATAATTTATATTATGGTTTTTTATAAATATCAGCTGCTTTGATTTGCACAAACGAGAAAAATATTTTTCTAAGGTCTAGATTCACAAATTTATAATGTATTTGATTTTTTTTTCAAAAATACATTTTGTTTATACGGGCTATAAACAATTTAATTATAAATAGGTATACAAGAAAAATATTGTTTTATCACTTTATATAACAAAGTAAACTTATATTTTGGACACCAGTGTGTCCATCTTTGGAGTAAATATGAATGGTTGAAAATTTTTAACCACGTTTATTATTTTTACTCAGAAGAGGGGCACAGTGGTGTCTAAAATATAGGTTTAATTTGTTTAATAAGTTAATAAAAACAATATGTTTCTCGTATACCTATTCAAAACTTCATAATAGGCATTTTTGTTTGATGTTCACTACAATAATTACTTTGTTAAGAAAAAAAACTTATAAACTTAGAGTTTTTGTTTCTAGTATATAATCATATATGTGTGTGAATTATTCCATCATCAAAGCTAGCTTATATTTGGACCATAGGAAAATGCAAAATATGCTGTATCCCAAAAAAGGAAGTTATAATAACAAAAACGTCGAAGTTGCAGGCCTATTATGGTGCTACAAAATAAAAAAGTAAGTTCAAAGAGTTTAAAAAGTTACAACCACGTTTTTGTTTACGTCTGAAATTGAGATCTAATATTTACCTTGACCTTGCATGCAAAATATTATATAACTGTAGTATTCTTACCATGTGATTTAAAAATCCGTCTTCAAAATCTCGAATTAAGTCCATAGTATATGCCTGTAAAAGATATATTCAATTTTACTCACACCTAAATATTTAACACTTAAACCAAGCAACAGTTAATATCTGTATTTAATTTAAGTTTGAGGATGTTAATGTAGTAGAGCATCTAAAATATTATAACTTTACTATAATTGTAGTTAGATCAAGAATAGAACTTTGATGCATTATGCATAGATATATGTATATATATTCTTTTAGAAGAGATTTGCTCCCACTGGTATTTATTGAAACCACAGACTTGCACAAGAATTATCAACACTGCATTCCGCCTATATAGTTCTTTCAAACTTTATCCACTATATGGTCCCTAATTGCAACTCCCCCCTCCCAGTCTCTCAACTCTTACGAAATATTACTATAACTAATCTTCACTAAAGGCATAAATAGTATAATTACTAAACCTTTACCTCAACAGTGATTTGGACAAATATGGTTCTTCAAACTAGTGAAGAGTTCAAGTATGCCAACGCAGCTATAAGTATAGTAAGTTCTATTTTTTTACATTGGTGTGAACATTAAAAAATAAGGATTCCATTTTTAATTCAACAAATAATTAGTGGCTTTCATATTTTTTTAAAATCTGCAGTGATTATGTTTTATGTAATAAAAAGTCTTTTTTTATAAAGTTTACTTTACAAGTGCCTATGCGGCTAGTTCAAAGTGTGCATTTTATAACTTGTCAAGCGAAAATCTAATTTTGTATTCTTGGGTTGGTAATTCGCCTATATTACAGCAAGTGTTAAAAAAACTTATTTTTGCATTATTGCATCATGCTAGCCGAAAGTCACAACAGCTTTCCTGTTCCTTTTTTTCAAGTCTGGAGTTAACTCAACCCTGACTAATTATATCCCAAGGTTTTACCTGTGTTTATGTTATGCTTTATACATATGGTTTTCAGCTGCTATAATCAAAAAAAAATTAGAAGATTAACCAAAATTTTGGTTTAACAACTTTAAATGTTTAATGACACAGGCAATAATGGCGCAGGTAATAATGCACAGGTAATAATGACACAGGTAGTAATGCACAGGTTATAATGGTGGCAATCGCACAAATAGAAACATCAATTTCCCAATATTGGGGTTTGGGGTGAAAGTTAAGGTGGAGGTTTAATTTAATTTATGTTTATATTATTTAGTTGAGAAGAGCTTAACTCGCCAGCTTTCAAACTCAGTATAATAATTATAAAGCTACTCAATGCTAAGCCATGAGTGTGCAAGAAATTTAATTGGGGATTGTATATGTAACACACTTACAATGCTTAATGGAGAAAATGAGCTATGCACTTTCTGATTTTTGGCACTAAACCTGTATCAGCCAATGCAACTGGACAGAAGACGCTAGCTAAAAATGTTGACTTAATAGCTTTAACTACTTGTGCTGGCTGTACAACTTAGCAACAGTTAAACGCATGTTACCTAAAAAAACACTGTCTTCACAGAAGACATAAAAATTTGAATAATAGAAATGTACAGTGTTTGTTTTGCCAATTTCCTTTCAGGTTTTGATGGTTTGACAGTTTTGCTTTAATTCTATATAAAAACTAGTTTAGTGTTTCACAAGTTAATATCATCTTCAATAATTAACTACATGCATATTCCTCATACTAGCTGTCACAAAGGAGTGTAGACAGAATGACTGCGATTGCTAAACATTTACTACAGTCAAAGGAGAAGTGGCATAATTATTATATGTTGAGTGTCGGTAAATATACATATACATGCAGTTTGGAATTAGTTATTAAAGTTTGTTATAAAAAATCTGCAATGATCTCCATTGGCAACTACGAGGAAATGTAGAGAAGCGTCAAAATTGATTTGTTACGGCTTGTGGATGTTTGACATAAGTGTTAGTTCATAGAATAAGAATTTAACTAGAAATTAGTGTTCACATAAAACTAGTTATTACAAAAGAAGTAATAAACAGCCCCACACACACACACACACACACACATGCCACACGATCCCATTTTTACGCTCACACTCCCTTACACTCCCTTACACTTCCTTACACTTTCCTATACTCTCCTACACTATCCTATGCTCTCCAACACTTGCCTACAATCCCCTACCCTAAACTCCACTCTCCTACACTATCCTACACACCCCTACTCTCTTCTACACACTCCCCCATACCTGCACTCTCTTACACTTTATTACTCTCTCCTACATTCTTCTATACTCCCCTGCACTTTCTTACTCTCGCCTACGCTCTCCTACTCTCCTACTCTCCTACACACTCCACTCCCCCATACCTACACTTTCCTACATTCTCATACTCTCTCTTACACTATACTATAACACTCCCCTACTCTATCCTACAGTCTCCTACTTTATCCTACAGTCTCCTACTCTATCCTACAGTCTCCTACTCTATCCTACACTCCCCTACTCTATCCTACACTCCCCTACTCTATCCTACAGTCCCCTACTTTATCCTACAGTCTCCTACTCTATCCTACAGTCTCCTACTCTATCCTACACTCCCCTACTCTATCCTACAGTCTCCTACTCTATCCTACAGTCTCCTACTCTATCCTACACTCCCCTACTCTATCCTACAGTCTCCTACTCTATCCTACAGTCTCCTACTCTATCCTACAGTCTCCTACTCTATCCTACAGTCTCCTACTCTATCCTACAGTCTCCTACTCTATCCTACAGTCTCCTACTTTATCCTACAGTCTCCTACTCTATCCTACAGTCTCCTACTCTATCCTACAGTCTCCTACTCTATCTTACAGTCTCCTACTCTATCCTACAGTCTCCTACTCTATCCTACAGTCTCCTACTTTATCCTACAGTCTCCTACTTTATCCTACAGTCTCCTACTTTATCCTACAGTCTCCTACTCTATCCTACAGTCCCCTACTCTATCCTACAGTCTCCTACTCTATCCTACACTCCCCTACTCTATCCTACACTCCCCTACTCTATCCTACAGTCCCCTACTTTATCCTACAGTCTCCTACTCTATCCTACAGTCTCCTACTCTATCCTACACTCCCCTACTCTATCCTACAGTCTCCTACTCTATCCTACAGTCTCCTACTCTATCCTACAGTCTCCTACTTTATCCTACACTCCCCTACTCTATCCTACAGTCTCCCACTCTATCCTACAGTCTCCTACTCTATCCTACAGTCTCCTACTCTATCCTACAGTCTCCTACTCTATCCTACAGTCTCCTACTCTATCCTACAGTCTCCTACTTTATCCTACAGTCTCCTACTCTATCCTACAGTCCCCTACTCTATCCTACAGTCTCCTACTCTATCCTACACTCCCCTACTCTATCCTACACTCCCCTACTCTATCCTACAGTCCCCTACTTTATCCTACAGTCTCCTACTCTATCCTACAGTCTCCTACTCTATCCTACAGTCTCCTACTCTATTCTACAGTCTCCTACTCTATCCTACAGTCTCCTACTTTATCCTACAGTCTCCTACTCTATCCTACAGTCTCCTACTCTATCCTACAGTCTCCTACTCTATCCTACAGTCTCCTACTCTATCCTACAGTCTCCTACTCTATCCTACAGTCTCCTACTTTATCCTACACTCCCCTACTCTATCCTACAGTCTCCTACTCTATCCTACAGTCTCCTACTCTATCCTACAGTCTCCTACTCTATCCTACAGTCTCCTACTCTATCCTACAGTCTCCTACTCTATCCTACAGTCTCCTACTCTATCCTACAGTCTCCTACTCTATCCTACAGTCTCCTACTCTATCCTACAGTCTCCTACTCTATCCTACAGTCTCCTACTCTATCCTACAGTCTCCTACTCTATCCTACAGTCTCCTACTCTATCCTACACTCCCCTACTCTATCCTACAGTCTCCTACTTTATCCTACAGTCTCCTACTTTATCCTACAGTCTCCTACTCTATCCTACAGTCCCCTACTCTATCCTACAGTCTCCTACTCTATCCTACACTCCCCTACTCTATCCTACACTCCCCTACTCTATCCTACAGTCCCCTACTTTATCCTACAGTCTCCTACTCTATCCTACAGTCTCCTACTCTATCCTACACTCCCCTACTCTATCCTACAGTCTCCTACTCTATCCTACAGTCTCCTACTCTATCCTACACTCCCCTACTCTATCCTACACTCCCCTACTCTATCCTACAGTCTCCTACTTTATCCTACAGTCTCCTACTCTATCCTACAGTCTCCTACTCTATCCTACAGTCTCCTACTCTATCCTACAGTCTCCTACTCTATCCTACAGTCTCCTACTTTATCCTACAGTCTCCTACTCTATCCTACAGTCTCCTACTCTATCCTACAGTCTCCTACTTTATCCTACAGTCTCCTACTCTATCCTACAGTCCCCTACTCTATCCTACAGTCTCCTACTCTATCCTACACTCCCCTACTCTATCCTACACTCCCCTACTCTATCCTACAGTCCCCTACTTTATCCTACAGTCTCCTACTCTATCCTACAGTCTCCTACTCTATCCTACAGTCTCCTACTCTATCCTACAGTCTCCTACTCTATCCTACAGTCTCCTACTTTATCCTACAGTCTCCTACTCTATCCTACAGTCTCCTACTCTATCCTACAGTCTCCTACTTTATCCTACAGTCTCCTACTCTATCCTACAGTCTCCTACTCTATCCTACAGTCTCCTACTCTATCCTACAGTCTCCTACTCTATCCTACAGTCTCCTACTCTATCCTACAGTCTCCTACTTTATCCTACAGTCTCCTACTCTATCCTACAGTCTCCTACTTTATCCTACAGTCTCCTACTCTATCCTACAGTCTCCTACTCTATCCTACAGTCTCCTACTTTATCCTACAGTCTCCTACTCTATCCTACAGTCTCCTACTCTATCCTACACTCCCCTACTCTATCCTACAGTCTCCTACTCTATCCTACAGTCTCCTACTCTATCCTACACTCCCCTACTCTATCCTACACTCCCCTACTCTATCCTACAGTCCCCTACTCTATCCTACAGTCTCCTACTCTATCCTACACTCCCCTACTCTATCCTACACTCCCCTACTCTATCCTACAGTCCCCTACTTTATCCTACAGTCTCCTACTCTATCCTACAGTCTCCTACTCTATCCTACACTCCCCTACTCTATCCTACAGTCTCCTACTCTATCCTACAGTCTCCTACTCTATCCTACACTCCCCTACTCTATCCTACACTCCCCTACTCTATCCTACAGTCTCCTACTCTATCCTACAGTCTCCTACTCTATCCTACAGTCTCCTACTTTATCCTACAGTCTCCTACTCTATCCTACAGTCCCCTACTCTATCCTACAGTCTCCTACTCTATCCTACACTCCCCTACTCTATCCTACACTCCCCTACTCTATCCTACAGTCCCCTACTTTATCCTACAGTCTCCTACTCTATCCTACAGTCTCCTACTCTATCCTACAGTCTCCTACTCTATCCTACAGTCTCCTACTCTATCCTACAGTCTCCTACTTTATCCTACAGTCTCCTACTCTATCCTACAGTCTCCTACTCTATCCTACAGTCTCCTACTTTATCCTACAGTCTCCTACTCTATCCTACAGTCTCCTACTCTATCCTACAGTCTCCTACTCTATCCTACAGTCTCCTACTCTATCCTACAGTCTCCTACTCTATCCTACAGTCTCCTACTTTATCCTACAGTCTCCTACTCTATCCTACAGTCTCCTACTTTATCCTACAGTCTCCTACTCTATCCTACAGTCTCCTACTCTATCCTACAGTCTCCTACTTTATCCTACAGTCTCCTACTCTATCCTACAGTCTCCTACTCTATCCTACACTCCCCTACTCTATCCTACAGTCTCCTACTCTATCCTACAGTCTCCTACTCTATCCTACACTCCCCTACTCTATCCTACACTCCCCTACTCTATCCTACAGTCCCCTACTCTATCCTACAGTCTCCTACTCTATCCTACACTCCCCTACTCTATCCTACACTCCCCTACTCTATCCTACAGTCCCCTACTTTATCCTACAGTCTCCTACTCTATCCTACAGTCTCCTACTCTATCCTACACTCCCCTACTCTATCCTACAGTCTCCTACTCTATCCTACAGTCTCCTACTCTATCCTACACTCCCCTACTCTATCCTACACTCCCCTACTCTATCCTACAGTCTCCTACTTTATCCTACAGTCTCCTACTCTATCCTACAGTCTCCTACTCTATCCTACACTCCCCTACTCTATCCTACAGTCTCCTACTCTATCCTACAGTCTCCTACTCTATCCTACACTCCCCTACTCTATCCTACACTCCCCTACTTTATCCTACAGTCTCCTACTTTATCCTACACTCCCCTACTCTATCCTACACTCCCCTATTCTATCCTACACTCCCCTACTCTATCCTACAGTCTCCTACTTTATCCTACAGTCTCCTACTCTATCCTACAGTCTCCTACTCTATCCTACACTCCCCTACTCTATCCTACAGTCTCCTACTCTATCCTACACTCCCCTACTCTATCCTACACTCCCCTACTCTATCCTACAGTCTCCTAAACTTCTCCCCTACAGTCTCTTACATTTAAAGACTCACAGTAAAAGAAGACATAGTGAGATAGAGAAATATAAAAAATATGCTAAAGTGAGGATTAAGAGATAAAAATAAAGACAGGAGGAGAGAAAGAAAAAAAAAGAAAAGAAATAAAAAACTTAACACAAAGATAATGGGCCTATTAATAACATACTGCAGACATTTTTTGAACTAAGAGCTTTGCAACTACGAGTACTGCTATTTGCTCATTAGCTTGCACATGATCAAAGACAGCAATTTTCAATCAAGATTACTGCATACAATGTAGAATCAAACGGGTTGACAATTCATATGCCGGTAAAATAAGTTTAGATAACTCCACTTGTATTCATTTCAATAAAGAAGAATGTATTATCAAATATTCTGCACCATGTTATTCTAAAAGGTTATTAAATGAATTATTGTTGATTCTAATATGATACTTCAATTTATTATTATTTTGTTTATGGAAATAGTCCAGTAAAGTTTTGCTAATGCAAGTAGCTCTTATACCTAACAATTCGTATTTTTTGAGGTCTCTGATTTAATCATCAAATACGCCCAGTGCCGGTAGATCTATGTGCACCTGACAAAAGTGTGAATGGATTTTAATCACACTTTGTAATGTCCATGAATAAGATGCATCTGTTAAAACAGCTATCTTTTGTTCATTAGGATGAAGATCATATTGCATAATTGTTTTTGTTGAGTTAGTGTCGAAGCTCTATTATCTAACCTTACTTGAGTAATGCCCAATGAACTAGTTTCTCTACTAACTGCAACAGCCTTTAAAGGAATTTATCAATAATGCATGACAAATGAAAAATTGTACGTATTTTTACGCCATGCAATAACTATGCTTATATTAGAAAAGTATATACATTGAGCGGTTCTTTGTAGTGC
>OZ037770.1:1710000-1717500 GCA_964035545.1 Bugula neritina
ATCTCCTAATCAAAATTATCTTGCCCAAACAATGCACATCTTCTCCTGGCATTAGTTGTTATAAAGGCTTAATTAAAGCAAATTTGTTGGAAATGCAAAAAAACAAGCCATTTGCTTCAAACAAAATGCAGTGTTCCATGATTTTCTTTCAAAAAACTCACTTTTACTTGGAGTTGTGGTCCCTTTCCTTACTCTATAAATCCACTTTTGCCAAAATATAAGATAGTTATATTTACTAAATTACCCATTTCTAGAAATGTATTCAATAAAAAGCTTTAATGTAATATGGCTTCAAAATTTGCCGCCGAAGTTATGTTCTCTATGCTAGAATCTAATTATTACCATACGCAATCATTTTGTAAGTTTAACCACTTTGTCATAACCTCTAAAACGCTCATGATTGTGTAGAGAGTTTTTCTCTGCATAATTTGCTTTACAAAAGTGCAATACAATAACTAATATTAAACATGAATTTTAGTTGTGAATAAAATGCATGGTAAATGTAACTAATGCACACTTGGCACAAGGAGTAATTCTAGTGATGACATAATAATTAAAAGAAGGCAGCAGCGGCAGTAATCAACTTTACTCTCAATTTTTTGCAATAAATTGTTTAATATTTTATTCCTTCGCAGTTTGATACTGATGAAAAGGTTTGCCAAATCAAAAGCAAAGCTTCATATAGGAAAAATAATACGGTGATACAATATGACATGCTTTCTGGAAAATTTCATCTAACTAATAGTATATGCAGTACTTTAACTCATCTGGTTCTGAAAAATCGAGTATTGAAACATTTATTACTAACTCATATTTCTTAGTGTAACATTTATTACTGACACATAAAACACTGATACGTATGATACTAAAACATACAATACTGACACATACAGTACTGAAATATAAAGCACTCACACATGCAATAATGATAAATGTAGGACTGATACAAATAGTAGTGACACATGCAGTACTGATACATATACATGTAGTACTGACACATATACATGTAGTACTGACACAAATACATGTAGTACTGACACATATACATGTAGTACTGACACATATACATGTAGTACTGACACATATACATGTAGTACTGACACATATACATGTAGTACTGACACGTACAGTACTGACACATATACATGTAGTACTTACACATATACATATAGTACTGACACATATACATGTAGTACTGACACAAATACATGTAGTACTGACACGTACAGTACTGACACATATACATGCAGTACTGACACATATACATGTAGTACTGACACAAATACATGTAGTACTGACACATAATATAGTACTGATGTATATAGTGCTGATACATGCATTGATGACACATATAATACCATGACTCATGCAGTTATGATTCATAAGCTGATGTACATGGTTATGGAAAATAATCTCCCTGGTGACCGTGTCTCAAAGAGCCAGCAATGTTTACTGTTTGACTTCAGGGTAATAGTAATAATGAATAATATTACTACTGCCTCTTTAGTACAGATTCATTTATATAAATCGAACGGTTTTGAGAATCATTGCGGAGAGCATAAAGTAGACTGTAGTAACGATGATCAGGCAATTTTATTCAACTATGAAGACGCGGATACATGCATATAGAAGTTCAATTCAATTAGTATTGTAAAATTTGATGAAATCTTATTATTGAAAAACTGTTTCTAAATGTTTACTACATAAGCTACAACTTTGAAATATATTGTTCATCTTTGTTGTAAACTTTAGAAACCTTAACTTATTCTCTAACCTTTCATGAAAGTAATAAAAAGAGTAATATATATGAAGCTTTTGTTTACTATCCAAATATTACATTAAAGATCAGAAGTCATCAACAATTGACGTTATGCAATTCACATGTTTTTTACTCGTCGGAAGGATTGACGGTGGGCAAAAATCCTTGTTCAATGCAAGTTCCAATAACTGGGCAGCATTCTCCGCTCATTGTCTTCCTTATACAGCAAGCCCAGAAACTGTCGCAGTTGTCATGGTGATCACACTCGCCTAAGAAGTTGCATTATCATAATTATTCATGCTTATGTATTCATTCAACTAGCCAATAATGTATCTCCTGCATGTATAATGTTGATATTGTACTACTGTCTCAGTGGCGTAGTGGTTAGCACACCTGCCTGCAAATCATGAGTCTCGGGTTCAAATCCCAGTTGAGACAACTTTTTTATGTATTCTAATCAATTTAAACAGGGTTAAATGTGCAAACACAAAGATTAAATGATTATCTCCTGTCAACAAAGACACAAAGCCAACTGTTCAATACATTAGCTAACAAAAAAAGTAAAATTGACAAAAGTAGCCTATAATTGTAAATCGATTACCAACACTCTAATCAATTCTGCATTATGAAATATCTACTCAATCAGAAGTTATTCAGTGACCTAAAGCTGCTTCTAATAGCATATTAAGCAACTAACATGATTGGAGATTATCTGAAATTACATCTCCTTCATTTATAATGTCAGTGAAAAGTTGCATACAAGACTCATGCTTGCAGTATGCACTAGTTGACTGTATTACTCCCTGTTGCTATAGTGGCATTAAAAGCAAAACTAAAATACGCTTGAAAGTTATAGGTTCGATTAAGTGTGATCTTATATATACAACGTATCTTATGAAATCCACTGTATGTTTGACTGTTGAATATATTAAAAATAAAAGATAAGAAGACACTTGGTAAATTCAAAGCATAAATTAACCAGAAACAACTTGAATAACATGCATATTAGTTTATGTGATAAACTACTTTCTGTACTAACTTACCATTACTTATTGGAGAGCAGTCAGCTTCTTCATGCCTTTTCTTTCTTCTTCAAAAAACAATAAAACTCATTGAGCTACGATGAGCATTATGTGCAAAAGTTAATTTACATTACAGAAACATTTATAAATATAAGCTATAATGCCTTTGTGTACCTGCCAAGATTTATAGCATGATGGCTGCCAATGAATGGTGTCAAGGTGGAGATGGTAGTTGAGACCGGACTACCAGATGGATGTGGACTCTCCTGAGCAGCTAAAAAGAAATATTCTGCTTTAAACTATATATATTTCCAGAATAGAATAATTTTAAACACTTTTTTTTTCTTTTTATTATGCATAATGTTTGTGAATATGTACATTATGTTATAAAATCTTAACTTTTTTGCAACTTCTCAAAATATATGACTTCTATATAATACGTTAAAATGACTCTATGTTGCATTTTTGTAAAATTTCACTGAAGTTATTTAGTTCGTGAATCATTTAGAATATCGGCATTGATTTTTTATTGGGGAAAGCAATAACTGAATATACCATTTAATTGTTTTAAAATGCACCAAAGCACCAAAAGAGAAGTAATTCTCTAAAATAGCTATATTTGCATAAGTGTACAAATGTATGATGTCACTGCAAAAATTTATTATTTACAAACATTGGTTTTTAAAGCTACTTTTGTAAAAGGCTATATAAACCTTTTCGATCCACCAGGGGTTTCTCACAGGGATAGCGACTATAAACTTTCATGAGTTTTTAAATGATATGTTGTTATAGTTAAAAATATTTTGATAAATTTTTGTTTGGGAATAAAATTGCCTATAGCAATAACTGAACTTACCAGTAGTCTTACGCGGTGCAGCATCAGCTGAGAAGGATAGCAAAGACACTAGCAAAAGTAGCAAAATGATCTTCATTTTACTTGAGTTTTTGGCAAATATTGTTAAAATAATAAAAACGCTTTTATTTAATAATTAATAATGTTTGTTTATATACTGATGAATCAACACTGTGACCAGGTGCAACTGCAGCCAATCAAAATATTCTTAATTAGTTTTGTTTCAATGGAATGATTTTTGATGGTCAACAATGAGTGCAAACTTGTTTTGATAATGTTTGGGAGTTATCTACTCTATCTTCAAAATCTCTTCAATCTGACTGTAAAATATAATAAGCGGTTAATAGATCAAAAATAGTCTTTATTATGACTCATCCTTGTGCAATGAATTTTAAATTTCTGTTGAGGTTATAGAGAATAAATTTGCGGATAATATAGAAAGGGAGGTTACACACATATCATATGGTTACTTCTTCTTTGCATTATGATAATAGATAGATAAATAAATAAATAAATAAATATATATATATATAAATGAATAAATAAATAAATAAAAAAATCAACATATAAATAAAGAAATAAATAAACAAATTGATAAATAAATAAATAAATATATATATAAAGCTTTTAGTTTCATATATGCTGCAACTACAAGATGACAATGATTTTGAATAATATTTATAGCTATTATAACGCAGTTTCGGTTATCAAAATAAAATTTATTTTTTGTTGAAAGCATTTTAATGTTGCATTAATACAATTTTTTATGTGAATTTTTGTATTTTTCTAAATTTGCAAAAGTTATAACCGCACTTTGTATAGAAAATATTAAATATATAAATTCGCATATTTTTATACATATGTTGCATTTTATACACTGTAGGCAAACGTTTTTGGATTGTATTTCTGCTTCAATAAATTATCTAATATATATATTATTTTAAATGGCAATTGTTTACCAAACCTAAAACAATATGATTCAGTTTTATAAAGCTTTAAAACAAAACAACCTAATAATTACTAAAGCTCTTAATTCCTATTTACAACCGGATACCCTAAGAAGAGATAGTAATTGTTGTAAGGAAATGATTTGATAGTAAATCAGCTGCAGTATATTGTTAGCAGCTTATCTTTGATCATTTGTTAAAAACTATTTCCTGTGATGTGTAACAACACTCATTAAAGTATGAAAATCTGCTGTTTTAAAGCTCCTGCATATTTTAATTATCCATATTCTATGACATTATTATACTTAAAAAACTCATATGCAAGTTTATAGTCCCTATATCCTTATTTAAAAAAGCCCCTCCCCTCCCCCCCATCCTCGATATAGAAAGGTTTACTTGTGAAATTTGGCTAAGGATTTGTTCAGACGAGGCACAGAAGCAATTATGACAGGCTGCTTTTTTCTTACGTCACGAATGGCCTTTGCTGATGTTTGAATCTATTACTTTATGCTTACAAGACAAACGCTCTAACCCCTCATAGACCATGACGTCTGTTCCAATATTATTATACTGAAAAAAGATTTTACAAGCAGTTATAAACAGCAGCAATTATATCTGGAAACTAACTAAAAGATAAGCTGCAAATATATTATCATGCTGAGAGTTTTTGCTGTTATATAGCTTTATATCCATTTACCAGTTTATTATTTTAATTATTGTAAGGAAAGTGCAGATGAATAGTATTTAAGGTTCGATCTATGATCATATCAAAATTGATAATTGTCACAGAATAATCAAGTTTATTGGCAAACCTTCAACATTTATATAAACACCCTTCACATCATATGATCTAGATAACATTGTTGAACTATGCAATTTTTATACAATACGATATCATAACTTGTTATTGATAATTATACTATTGTTACTACAACAGATATATAAAACTTTTGATGTCGGTCTCAATATAGTATCATTGCTATTTTTAAAAGCAGTTGAAATAATTTATTTTTGGAATGCTTTGCATTTTACAGAAAGTATTTAAAAACACAATAACTTTAAACCGTCTGTTTTTTAATTGGAAGAAATAGTTCAGCGCATTACGTTCTTTAGAGCATATTGATTTTACACGTACAGATTCCATATTCTTTTTTATTACAATTACATATAAAAATATATTCATGTCTCAACTCATATATAATGGTATACACACTGTACCCTATATAGAAGCTGCTTAATAAAGAGCTTGAAACCGACTTATTCGAACTGTTTAATATACTTCGAATTTGTATTTTCACAATGAACTTTGTCGAATATAATTATAAAATATTGCACAAAAGTAAACAGCTAATTAATAAAAAAATTGTCATCAAAATGCAAAATAATTTACTATATATGCAGCAAACAAACTTATTCAATATTAGAATTGACTTACATAGAACATTATAGTTTTTAAACTTTGAAGTATATATAAATACACACATTACAGTATAATTTGTTTGGGAAGGAATATGTCGGTTGCAATTTAAAGTCAACACTCTCGTTATCATCATTAATAAAAGCTGCAGTCTCTTGAACACGTCAATTCAACCACCAGTGTCTAGAAGGTCTGATCAAAGGTAAGTTTTTACAGTTCTTGGGTTGAGGACAGCAGCTGCTGGTATGAGTCAGCATGAGGCAACAAGTGAACATGTCAGCGCAGTTACCAAACCCACCACACATTCCTGAAACATACAGTTTAAATATATAGTATTGGATATTGTTGAATCCATTTTCATAGCAGCATTGTACAATTACTCAATAATAATATTTAACATTACTTGATTTAACACACTAACAAAAACTTAATTGCTACAACTTTGGTTTGCACATCAAATTAATGTAAACATACCATGACTTCATTAAAGTTTATAATGGATATAATATGTTATTTATTTTCATTAAGCTCTCCATTTGCAACATATAGATAATTGCTATAATTTTTTTTTCTATTTACATTACTTGACTTACTTGAACTTACTTGATCTTCAAAACCTTTGAAAGTAAAGCATTTTACTACTATATTGTATAATATATATCTCACTGGCAGAGAAAGCAGGTAATATATAAAATAAAGAAGGAGTTTTATTTTCGTTACTGGAAATAAAGCATGACCATGTTTGATATAGGACACACTTACCGTTAACTTTGGCACATCTTCTTGCCCCTCTTTTGACTTTTGTCCTCTCTTCAAGTTCATTTGATGGAGGTTCACCACTGTATAAATAGGAATAGTTAAAACTAACATTTTATTGTTCTACTTATAAGTCATTTCTTATATCAACATATAAAAGCACTGCGAGCCTATATATAACGTTTCAATTGAAAAATTGTTTGCAAGCCTAAGATAAAGAAAAGGTATGATATAATGGTTAGCGTAGTATACATATGTTCCTAAGCATGAATCTATCTATGGATACATTTTTTTTAAAAATTGAAAGCACAAAAGTGAATAAATTATATTTTATTCAAACATTGCTAAGAACATTTGGTAGTTCCGGGAGATCTTAAGCATGTGACCCATAATTGTCAAAGATGTTACACCTATTATTACATCAAGGTAATAAAGTTTTTTGTCCATTTATTCTTAATAATTATAACGTCAAAATATAGGAAAACAATGTAATTAAAATACTTGAAACAAAGTATACATTAGACTATATTGATAACTCAGAATGCAAATTATAAGATTGGGAATCAATCTTACATATTTGTTGTTCTATTATCAACAGTTTGAGTCAACTCTACCGTGCCAATAATCTCAGCTATACCCATTGTGTCATTGGCTAAAGTACTGCTGTCAACAACAACATAAGTTTTACCTACAAAATATGAAACTTGCAGCTATTACATAATATATTACTGAGCATGGCATTTGTG